>JBAIZL010000393.1:5720000-5770000 GCA_036971475.1 Prosapia bicincta
ATTTGTAGACATAGCAAGGGATTTGACAGAGCTATGGGGGGGGGGGGTAGTTCCCTACGTGACATTTAGTTGGGTGGGGGAGGCCGCTTACCCAATGTTTGCCATTGTCGATCCTCGTTGCGATAAGTTTTGTGTTTCTTGGTAAAGTCAGACCTTATGGGTGAAAGCCGTCTTCACTGGTTTTTAGGGGGAGGGACATGCTAGCGCCAGTTTGCCTCGATCTGCTTCGCACAAACATGGATAGTGACTCAATGTAAGTTTGTAGATTAGTAGCTAAACACTGGTCGGTCGTCCGTTACCCCTCCATCCGTGACCGTCATCATTCCGCTGCAATCTTTCCCCTAGCCAGACTGTACGACGTTACGCATGACCTATATACTTATCAATCTGCCACACCTGTTGAGTCTAGATTTAGGGTTAGAGAGCTATCTGGCCTTCCACCTCTTAACCCCCCCCCCTTCGCGCATTTGAAGTCTCTTGTAGTGTCTCTGTATCACGAATCAGCTTCTTAGTGTAAACGTATCTAGTAATGTTTCCCCCCAATCATTCTCAGTACATTTTCAATTCTGATTTCAACAATAAAACCACGTCGTTATACACGATATTGAACCAAACAAAGAAAGTAAATGTTTTCTTATTTACAAGTGTATAAATAAGTTATGTATGACTCGGCTACACTAGTTCGTACAGGTCCTAACTAAATCACTGAGTAGATTAGAACAACTATCAAATTTTTTTATTTGGCGCTTGAATTCAATCTCTGTTACACTGCTCATAAAGGGTGACCCAACCAGATTTATTAAAATCGTAAATAATATACGATGTTTAAAACAAGTAATATTGAACAAACAATTTTAAAGTAAATCATCAACTACTTCGATCATCAACGAATAATTTTATTTTAGTTACTTTTTATTAAATATTTAGAATTAATATAAATAAAGTAACATAACCTATGCATTAAAACAGATGTTTTACCACATAACCTATAACATAAAATTAGCTGTTTTATGAAATCATATGTTATCACTAATTTTAAGCTAATGTGACGAAATAACTATATTGCATACCTTGCCTCTATTGTAAAACATTTTTTCCAATTAAAATCTAAAATTAATTCACTAAATTTAATTAATGAAAAAATATTTGAAAATTTGTATTAACAACTAAAGTTATACACTACAAGTTTTAAAAAATGTATTTGAACTTTAGTGAATGAATAAAAATTATTTTATTAACGATCGAAAATTTGAACAAGAGACAGACAGACAGACAGACAGACACACACACACACACACACACACACACACACACACACACACACACACACACACACACACACACACACACACACACACACACACACACACACACACACACACACACACACACACACACACACACACACACACACACACACACACACACACACACACACACACACACACACACACACATACACACACACATATATATATATATATATATATATATATATATATATATATATTATATAATGAGAGTATGAAGTAAAAGAAGGAAAGTAGTGAGAATCAGTATTTTAGGCAAACCTTCGTTTTAGAATCTCCTGGGAATTGTACATCCACGTACATTTTGCCTAATACAAAGCCAAACGCTGCATCTGCGCTCCTCACACAATTCTTCCAAGATTTATCTTGACCTTGGGTACCAGAAATGGCTTTCTGTAAATCTTTTTTTGCGTCACGAAAGTCCTTTGACATGTAATCGAATAACCTCTGTATCGTTTGCCACACCAAGTAATTATTCAGAGTACTGAAATAATTTAATAATGTTAACGCTTTTTTATTTTAGCAATTGTAAATATATTTATTTATTCAATTTAAATTGTTTGGTTAAAAATCTAAATGTGTTTGTTACTTTTGAAAAACTTACTTCTTTCCTTCAGGTGTTGTTGGTTGTATATCGTTGATTATACTAGTCAGGTTAGATAAATATTCCGGGTTATAGACGTCAATATTTTCTTGATCTGTGATCTGTTTCCCTCCCAGTTGCGCAGCATGTGAGAAAAAATCCTTCCATGAAATCTGAGTTAAATAAACGAAATTTATTAACTTTTGGTCATAAATGCAGCTTCCACATTCATTAAATTTTAAGTAACACTTAAATGACTAGGTATATACCCTTACATTGGGTAAATATCACTTAAATTCTAGGCAACACTACCTAGTACCAATCACTAGACTATGGGTTCCCAAACTGGGGGCATGAAGGTAAGTCAGGGGGAGACGAGTTGAAAAATAGTAAGATAGATTCTCATTTAGTTAAAATTTAAGTACAATTTATCAAAATTTAAAACTTTATATACATCTCACATTTTTTTAAACAGGTAATGTTTTCGAACATGATGTTTAGAAAATTTTAATGGAGTGTGTGCATATATAAAAGAAATATAAGTAAAGGTTGAGCAAATTTTGTAAACTTGAAATTAAATCAACATGATTGCTTGAAAAAAATAATAGTACAAAAGTATTGCGAAACGAATGTTTGCCGTTCAAATGCGGTAACAGCGCCGCAATCGACAGATCTTCATTTTCGATAAAACACTTAAAAGTGTATCACAGGTGCTTACATTTGCTTTTTCAAGTACCTACTTGAGCGAAAAAACGTTTTCAGGATTTGTTGCAATAAAAACAAAATATAAAAACAAACTTGATGTTGCTAATAAACCATTTACTAAAATACCTCAAATAGGTATGCTATGAAATAAAAATCAAGCTCATCCGTCTCACTAACAGATTTCCCTCTTATCAGCTAAAATTTACCTTGCGAATTAAAACTTGAAATGTTATATCATGTTTCTTGTGAAAGTATGTATAAATAAATAAATTGTTTTCAATATTAATTAATTAATGAATAAAAACACTGCATTTCAAATACAAGAATAATTTATATTTATTCAAAGCTTTTCGCCAATAAAATAAGTAATAGCATCTTCAGGAATAAAAATGATAGAACAAAATTTTTATAAAAATTAAATTATGATTTAAGAAGTGTAAATTGGAGGGGGCGTGGGAGGCTTTCATTTTAAGAAGAGTGAGCATGGTACCAAAATGTTTAGGAACCCCAGCACTAGAGGACCACTAGGCTTTACAGAATATTTCACTGCTTTGTAGAAGATTTTTTTTAAAGTCGTAAAACATATACCATACGCACAAATCATATTGTAATTCATATAAAATTTTTCGCTATGAACGGGAACATAAAACAAGTAGGCCTAATAGACTACAAACACAATTTTTTTAAAGTTAATTCCTACTTAGGTTTATTTTAGTTACTTTTTAATAAATACACTTATTACAAATAATATGAATAAAGTAACATATCTTATTCGTTAAAACAGCTGTTTTTCCGCATAACCTATAATCTAAAATCAGCTGTTTATGAGATCATATGTTATCACTTATTTTAAGCCAAATAAAACGAAATAAATATATTGCATACCTTGCCTCTCTTGGGAAAAGTTTTTCTTCCATATAAAACAAAATTAATTCTTTAAATGCAATTAATGAATTAATATTTCAAAAAAACTCTAATAAAATCAAGTTTCATCTATTATGAGTTAAAAAAAAAATGATTTGAAAAAATTATTGGATGGTAAAAATAGAGTTCCATAAGCAACTCCATAAATTGGGAACTCTAGGAGCCACTAGAGCAGAACTCCGAATTTTTCCAATGTTGACACCGATGCCAATCGATTTCTCGTTGCCGAAAACAAAAACAAAAAATAATAAATAAATAATAAATAAAATAAAAAATCCTTGGGCAAAAAAACTTTGGTCCCGTGTTTATTTTAGATTATTAAAAAATAATAAATATTAATAATATAGTTTGACTTGAAAAAATTCCGTAAACCGCATGAACAGAAAAAATAATTACCTCAATTTTTAAATTTCATTTAAATTAATGATTTTAAACTCATAAAAACTTTAAAACATATAATAAATAAATAATATTGAACAACCCCTTCCACTAAGGGCGAAGAGGAATAATAACTAAGGGCGAGGCCTTAAATAATTTTCTAGAGTTGGCGATCGTTGTAACTTAAAAAAATTGTCTATGTTCATTATTGACTTTGCTCAAATTCTAAGCTTGAATTTACGATTTAATATAGGTTAATTTAGAATCTTTCAACTTACAAAAGGAGCGACTGTTTGCAACTGAGCAATAGTCATTTGATGAGGCTCATCTCGCATCACATTTCCCTGAGTAATGTTTGCTATCTTCGTTTCAAAGTCTATCACCTGCTGCATCTGTTCTGTAGTGTCGTTAACTCCTTCTAATAATTTTCCGATCTGAAATATTTTAATATTCTTAAAATAAAACACCATATCTTTAAATAAATATTTAACTTTATAGTGTTAAATCATCGAGGGATTCCACAAATATTTGCAATATAATTAAATTACTTTCTGAATGTTTTTAAAATCAACTTTCTACTTTAAAGATTGTATGTGTCTGGTAGAAATTAAATATCTATGACCCTGATTTACATCTAGGTAAGTTTTTCTAATGCTGAGTAAACTTTAAACAGTGCTATTTAAACTTAATTAAATCCTAAAACTTTAATATTGAATGAATAGTCATGTACACGCTTAAGGCTTTATTTTGTAGGGCAAAACTCTGCACTTTGGTAAGGTTATAATATTAAATAGTTTTCGTAGAAGAGATTAAATTTAGAAATTTCTTGGCGAATGGCATTTTAACAATCAATTTACAGTTTTTCCTGACACATGTTTATATATATATATATATATATATATATATATATATATATTTGGAATATGTAAATCGTGTTACAAAAAGAATGAACTGGCTATATTATTGAAATGAATATCGTTAAGTAAATAAAACAATATAACTGTAATATGCGTGGTCTATAATTTCCGAAAATCCCCACCTGATGTCTCTAGTAGCGCTAACTTTGTACCGACAGTCTGTCGTAGTATGGCGTCCGCACAGCAGAAGGCATTTTTCATCCCTAGGAACTGGTTATTTCCACAACTTACTGTTAACTCGGACAGCTTCATCTTTCAACCTAATGAAGCATCAACACATTGAGGTAGTTTTCGGAACATCACCTTGCCTCAGGATATGACGCACAGGACTATAAGATCATGATTGCTTTGGTCACTAGACATCACCATGTTTCATTTCCTGTAGGGATTCGTCAAAGAACTTGTTCATACTACTCCCTTCGTCCGTGACATTGATGAACGACTAAACAGAATACAAGCTGAAGTAGCTTAAGGAGGGGTCATACCTTACGCACCTTTTGGGACGATTGCGTTATCGACCAGAAGCCATTTGGACACTTAATAGAACAATTGTAATACATTTTCGTAAACTTCATTCTCTTTTCAGTATTTCAATGTCAAATCATTTTATGTAACGCATTTCTTTTATAACAAATACCTTATAGCGTTTTAAAACCGAGATACTATTTTTGAAACATAATGAAAGTATTTATGTTATATAAAAATGATTCAGTTCAAGTAGAAATGAAAAGTAACAAGATATACTGTTAAACAATCAATTTACAAACGATAAGTCAAGAATCCATTGGTTTATTTTAAATTGCTCAAACAGTGTATTGTTTTGTCTGTTTGAGCCTGAAGTGTATAGCCTACATACATAACTTACGCGGACACATTTACTTTTACTAGGAATAATGATTTCGTGGTAGTGAATTCTTACATCAAATACGTTTAAAATATCTACATACATAGACAACATTAATATATACTTTTATAGAATTAAATTTATAATAAATGAAATTGAGAATTATTATTCAAGTTTGAATATACAAAATGTTTAAAGTATATTTTAAAAATATCCTATGAATAATGTTTCTGGAAATTACTGTAATGTACACATACGCGCGCGCGCGAGCCGGTTCGTACACACAAACACACATCTATACTGTTTATATACTTCGACTATATTTGTGTATCTATGTGCGTGCGGACGTGTGTGTTAATTATTAGACCTTTCTAGAGACATTATTTACATAGGACGTTACGTTTTTAAATACAGATACATATTTTAGAAATAATCCAAAGTTATGCAATAGCATTAGCCTACCTGAGTCATATAATTTAAGTAAGCAGTGGTAATGTTATTGTATGCTGTGCTGTTGAGGTACATAGCGGAAGATAGCGTTATGGCCCCTGGGAATATCTGGAATATACAGGAATTATATAATTATTAATAACTTCATCAAGCAGTCTCTGAAAAACAAATATAGCCTTTGGCCAATATATATATATATATATATATATATATATATATATATATATATATATATATATATATGAAGTCATTCGGCATTATGGAATATTTAAGAAAGTTCCTCTAGGATTTAAGCTTACAATTTACCTAATTTAAATCTCTTAAAACAAAACAGTCAGGCCTATTTCTATATCCAATACATTCAAATAATATGTTAACACACCAAATAGAATTTATTTTTACTGTGCTAAAATAATTTATTATAATTTACGTTGTAGTAATTTGTTGTAAATAAATTTAATAGATTATAAATAATTTTAATTTATTTAATAAATTAAATTGATTCTATTCAATAGGGTATTTACTTGACAATGTACAGTAAATGAAATAATATGACCTACGCGTTAAAACAGCTGCTATGCAAACTATCCTGTAAACGTAAAATTGATGTATGAAATCACGTTTTATTATTTAAGTATCAGCTGTACGTCGTAGCGTGATTACCGCCTTCTACTGAATATTAGTTCACATATATTCATAATTCTCATATTTAAATTTAAGTAATCTACCCCTTTTGCTGTTTTGGAGACCCAAACCCAAATCGAATCAATTCATACTACAAGTGAACATATAGTCATCGTTGGGCAAACTACAGGCACATGACCAAAAAGGCTGTAAAGTCCGTGACCAAAAGGCGAAAAAGGACCACCATGCTTCGAAAAGTCAATCAAATTCCTTAGAACTAAGGGCAGCAGCCCTGGAAACTATTAATTCCAACTTCCCACCAGGTGACTGGCTACACTGGTGATGGATCGTCGGCAAACGGTGGGACAGGAGCTGGATCCCACAGCCGACTGTTCGAGGGTGCTGTAGCCATTGGCAGTAATTTGAAGCTATCTAGGCAGCACTCACTGAACTCTCAAAAATCAAAGGGGCCTGTAAGGCTGTATTTCTTGTGGACTCCATGACCGCAATACAAGGCGTCACTAGCAACAGACAAGTGGAATGGCAAGCCATGGGTGCCAAGCCATGTCAATATAGAAGGAAACGTGAAAGTGGACACTCTCGACAAAAAAGATGCCGCTTTAACACAGCCACTTACCTCAACTTCTTTTCAGTCACTGGAAATCCAAATAAACTCTAAATCACAGCACGAAAGAAAACCTTATCAGGGGCTCTCACAACAGAAGTTGTGCTACAATTGTCACCGAGGAGCCAATAAACCGTAGCCCTCTCCCGTACAGGTGTAGCACTATTCCGCCTGGCTACTGGCCACGACTACCTGGCAGCACACCTCCACAAAAACATAACCTTCCAAAGCCGAATTGTGTGTTGTGCGGAAATGTAACCATGAATGCAGATCATCTTCTCACTTGCACTTCCTTGGACCACACCCAACCAGATGAAGAGGACAATGGAGGAAGGCTCTTTTGATTGTACTGGTCAGCGCGGCACTAAATGGCTCAACGGCAAAGGGTTGTTGATTAGTAAGTAAGTATAATTAAATTTAAATGACTGAATGCTGAGTAGTACCATTTTAAAGCAAATTTTGAAAAATATCGATCCAAGCGCCCGTAATCGGGCAACAAATGGGCCAGAAAACGTCACAGGAATGTACCCAACTTCTCAAAGTTTCATTTCGAATTGTGAACGGTTTAGGAAAGCATAAAGAACTGACAGACTTCCAATATATATATATGAGAGAGAGAGAGAGAGAGAGAGAGAGAGAGAGAGAGAGAGAGAGAGAGAGAGAGAGAGACAGAAAGAGAGAGAAAGAGAGAGATAATTGTAGTAACAAGATTTGTTTAAATGCGGGTCATATAGGCCTATATGGCATTTAATCATTTGAATATTAGTATAGGCCGAATGTAATAAAAAAATCAACACAGAATGATATTAAATTAATTTTTTTCTGGTAGAAAAATAATTTACCTACCTGAAAACCATAAGCAGTAGAGTTCCCTTTTTCTATTGCATCCAATTGCCATTGAATGAGGCCCATGCCATTATAGTCTATAACAAGTGTTTCCACCGCTTTTTGCAGAGTCCACGCGCTTATATTGAATGTTCTGTTGGATATGCCCCAGCCTCCGATATTATCCAGAAACTGTAGCATAGGCTCCGCTCCTAAGGTTTCAATGGTTTTATTAGCATCCATGCAGGACGAGTACAGCATCTTCGCCTTTTGTTCAGCTTTGCTTGAGTTTGCCGAGATGGGTATCTCTGTAGAAAAAAATTCGGCAGGTTTATCTCAAATCTACAACAATCAACAGTCAGAGAAGTGTATACCGTCTTTAGGCCTTATTATAGCTTATAGCAGCATTATAGAGAAATGTTCACCCTCTTTACACCTTGGCACTGCCACATTCCCGAGTTTTTACACTGCCATATAGCAATATTCCAGAGAAATGTACACCCTCTTTACACCTTAGCACAGCAACAATACTGAAAAATGTACACCCTTTTTACGTTATGGCTCAGTCATATTATTGAGAAATGCAAAACCACTCTACACCTTGGCACTGCTACATAGCAATATTACAAAAACATGTACACCCTTATTTACGCCTTGGTACAACACATAGCAACATTACAGAGAAATGTACACACGCTTTACGCTTTGGTACAGCATACAGCAACATTACAGAGAAATTTACACCCTTTTTACACCTTAACACAGCCACGTTACAGAGAAATGTACACCCTCATTACACCTTATCACAGTCACGTTACAGAGTAATTTACACCCTATTTACACCTCATCACAGCCACGTTACAGAGAAATGTACACCCTCTTTACACCTTATCACAGTCACGTTACAGAGGTATGTAAACACTCTTTACACCTTATCACAGCCACGTTAGAGAGAAATGTATACCCTCTTTAAAATTTAGCACAGCCACATACATCATTATCGAGAATTATATACCATCTATACAACCTCATAGTAACATTACAGAGAAATATACACCCTCTATACACCTTACCACAGCAACATTACGGAGAAATGTACACCCTCTCTACACCTTAGCACAGCCACATAGTAATATTACAGAGAAATGTACACCCTCTTTGAGATTTAGCACAGCCACATACATCATTATAGAAAAATTTATACCATCTAAATGGCTTAGTACAAACTCATAATAACATTACAGAGAAATGTATACCGCTAACAGGCTTTAGTACATACAGCCTTATACCAACATTTCAGAGAAATGTACACCATATGTACGCCTCGTCACAGCCTTATTACACAGAACGTACGCCAACTTAATCCCACAGCTACATACATTATTATAGAGAAATGTACACCACTATACGCCTTAGTACTGCCTCATACCAACATTCTAGAGAAATGTAACCCTTCTTTACACCTTAATACAGTAACATTACCAATATATGTACACCTCTTCACGCCTCGGCACAGTCACATTACACAGAGCGTACGTCCACTTTATGTCTTCCCACAGCTACTTACATCATTACAGAGTCACGTACTCCCTCTATATGCCTTAGCACAGACACATAGTAATATTACAGGAAAATCTACATCCTGTTTACCCATTACAACAGTCACATACATCATTAAAGAGAAATGTACATAATCTGTACGCCTCGGCACAGCCACATTACACAGAACGTACGCCCACTTTATGCCTTCCCACAGCTACATATATCATTACAGAGACACGTACGCCCTCTATATGCCTTAGCACAGACACATAGAAATATTGCAGGGAAATCTACACCATATTTACCCATTACAACAGTCACATACATCATTAAAGATAAATGTACACGTTTTTTACACCTTAGCACAGCTACATTACAGATAAATATACACCCTCTTTATATTTGAGCACAGCCACATACATCCTTTCAGAGAAATGTACAACTTCTATACGCCTTAGTATAGCCTTAAAGCAACATTACAGAGAAATATATAGCTTCTGTACGCCTTAGTACAGCCACATAGCAACATTACAGAGAAATATACAACCCCCTTTATGCTTGAGCACAGCCACATACATCCTTACAGAGAAATGTACAACTTCTATACGCCTTAGTATAGCCATAAAGCACCCGGCTAGCTGGCCTGAGCAACCGGGCGGGTCCACAGGTGGCGGATAGTGGGACGGCCTACAGATATGTAGGTTACCTGTGAATAAGGATTCCGGAAGGTTTCTGAATAAGCAGGCCTGGACCAAGGCAATGGTTCAAAGGTGAGGAATTATCCCTCCTCGTCAGTCAACCGGTTGGGTGTGGTAGAAATAATTGCTCTGATTGGGAGACTGGGGTAGTTGGGAATTAAGTCCTCACAATGCTACTCTCACCTCCCAGGTGAACCAAGGGCAATGCGGCAGTGAAGTATGGGCGGGAAACTACCTTAACGACACAGTTGTAAAAAAGAGAGTAAAGCAAGCTGTTCGCTCCATGAGCAACAGTTAATAATGTCTTGAACTTGGGGTGTGCTTCAAGGTCAGTGACTGAATACCCAATCCAAGGTGTAAGGCATCGTGCCGATGGATGAGTGGCTGCAGGGTATAAAATGCAGTAGCACACGATCCCCTTGAGGAACCAGACAAAACCTCATTGTATGTTGTCTTGCCAGGGCAGTGGGGGTTCTGCTCTGGTTGACCGTTCTTCCCCCATACTTAGGAAGCCAATGGACCAAGTAAGTACACAAATTGATGCTGAGTCTGCACAGAAAGCGGGAGCCAATAAGACAACAAACCGTGAGTCTGTAACAGATGTGTCAACGGCAACCCCCACTGGGGGTGCGGGGGCGGTTACCAAGCTGCCGACTGCAGAAACCAGTGAAATGGTTGTAGAGTTGAGCACGCTTTCTCTACGGAGAAAGTGTATGAGTGGAGCGGCCAGAAGGCGGCTCCGAAGAGATCAGGCGAGAGCAGCGGGAGGGCCAATAGTCCTGAACATACAACGCAGGGAGGCCAAAACCGAGCCGAGCATGTTAACGTCCAGGACTTGGATGTTGTGAGGGATGAGGTGCCACAGGTCGGAAGCAATCAACCACGAGCACCAAACCCCAGCATGGAGATTGCAACTAGAACAACTGGGCTAATCTCCCAAATGTTTCGGGACATATGAGTATCGAGTGTGTGGTCAAAGAACCTATCTTGGAGATGGGCAGTGACCACCTCACTCGGACGTTTGCACCTGACCAGACCCACCAAACTATGACGGAATGGTCAGGGTCAGTAACATCGGGAGCTCAGATCTGGTACACAGATGGCTCCAAGATGGACTTCGGCACTGGAGCTGGGATGTATTGTTAAAACCGAAGGGCAAAACTAGTTTTTTCCTTGGGGAGGCATACCTCTGTCTTTCAGGCCGAAATATATGCTATAAATGCCTGTCTGGGAGAGATGGCGAGAAAAGGAATACACAGGACCCGGATTGCTACTTTCTCTGACAGTCAGGCAGCAATTAAGGCACTAAACGGACATGTGGTCACCTCGGCCATAGTCAGGGAGTGCCTAAATAACCTACAAGCCCTGGCAAGGCACAATCAAATCAAGATAGGTTGGGTGCCAGGGCATAGGGGAATATTTGGAAATGAAGCCGCAGATGCACTAGCCAGAGAGGGGTCTTCAACTCCCCTGATTGGACCGGAGCCGGCGGTAGGTATTTCCAAATCTATGGTCAAGATGGCAGTGCAAAGGTGGATGGCTTAAAGACACTGTGAGAACTGGATCAGGGCTTAAGGGATGAGACACAGTAAGCTAACCCTTAGGAAACCTTCCGTGGGGTTGCAGAAGAGTCTCATCTATCTGTCTAGGCAGGAATTGAGGATAGCCACAGGTCTACTCACGGGACACGGTGGACTAAGGAAACATTTGCATAAAATGGGTATCTACAAAGATGAACCATTGTGCAGATTATGCGGGCAGGAACTGGAGACTGCCACACACATTATTTATGGATGTGAAGCACTTGCCGAGAGGCGCTTCAACCTCTTTGGTGATGTGACAGCTCTGGTGGATGCTGAAGGTAAAACACTAGTCAGGAAACTCCTAAACCTAGTAAGAGGGAAGGGGCTATTTGACTAGATCAGGGAGGTAAGTACAATATACCTTAAGGTAGCAGTGCTTCAGGCAGTTTAACCCGCTCCCAAGTAAATAAAAAAAAAAAAAAAAATAGCCATAAAGCAACATTACAGAGAAATATACAGCTTCTATACGCCTTAGTACAGCCACATAGCAACATTACAGAGAAATGTACACCCTGTTTAAGCCTTACCACAGCCTCATACATCACTACAGAAAAATGTACACCTTAATTAGTCGATGGACGTTAACACAGCCACATTAAAGAGTAATGTGCAGATGTACTCTTCGTTACGCCTTGGAACTATCAAGCCATATGGCATTAGTTATCCAGTCTTGTTCCAGTAATACTATACGTTACCCGTCGTACACTTCCATTACGTCACATCACGTCAGTTTGAGTTTACTGTTGAGAATTGCTTGTTTTCTAAATTTATTTAAGGAAATATTGTCATTGAGATCACATGCAATATTTAACGATAAAGACGTATTGATGAGGTCGCGAGATGCAAAAACTAGCCAAACAACTCGCAACGGTGCGGTGTAGCCCCGATCACCATTTGCTTTCCAGGTGGCATAGAAGCGTTAACAACTGCTTCTATCGTAACATTAGTGTGAAGTCCATTGGAACATCAGTGAATGTCTCAAGGTTACAGGTAGATCTAGTTTCCTGTTGCAAGTTACCCCTTACTGCATGTGATGTGAAATATCTAGTATTCTTAAATGACCAATAGTTTGTATATGTGTAAATTTTTTCTTGAAAACTACTCTAAAGATTTTTCCCAAAATTGGTATATCGGAGGGTTTTGACCTCAGGAATCCAAAAGGATAAGTCAAAATTTGCTATATATCATCATAATCAGTTTTTTTAAAAATTTATATATATATATATATATATATATATATATATATATATATATATTTATATATATAAGTAGACCCCTATTTGTCAAATTTTTTTCGGAAACTACTGTAAGGAATTTTACCTAAAATTGATATATCAGGGGTTTTTGACCTCATGAATTCAATAGGCAGTCAAAATTGGCTGAAAAATCAACATCAGTTGAAAAATTGTATATACGAGTATATATATATATATATATATATATAAATTTGTAAATTTTTTCTTGGAAACTACTCTAAGAATTTTTACTAAAATTGGTAAATAGGGGATTTTTAATCTCAGCAATCTAATGAGCTATGTGAAAATCTAACGAAAAATCGTCAAATTTTCGAAAATTGTTAAACATCGGAAACTACTCTACAGATGCTCACTAAGTTTGTATATAGGGGGTTTCAACCCTAGCAATCCAATGGGCTAAGTGAACATTTTCTGATACATCTTTATGTATCTTTATGTATGAAGTTTTTGAAATTCTTTAAACATCTAAAACTACTTTAAGGACTTACACCGAAATTGGTATATTGGGGGTTAACGTCAGTAATCCAATGAGCTTACGGAAATTTTTCTGAAAAATCTATATCAAGTTTCCGAAAATTTCCAGAATTACTTTGGACTTAATCAAGCGTCAACTTGGATGTGCTATGCAAATACATCAATTCCCAGCTAGACCGGCATTTGCCATGACAATCCATAAGTCGCAGAGGCCAACTTTTAATTATACTGGTCTAAAGACTTAAGGAACTCCACTTTAATGCACAGGGAATTGAGTAGCTTTAAATTCTTTTGGCAAATGATAATCCATGTCATACACGAAACATAATGTATAAAATTTCAGACTCAATGGGAGTATGATCCAATCGTAGATAGGTTTCCTGATATAAAACTTATAGCTGGGCGGTTTCTGCCATTTATGGTTATTCTAAGTTTGCCTTGAATAAAAATTTTATTATCTGTAATTAATATATATACTGAAATGAAATATACATTTTATTTTGTTTATTACATCACATGTATACATTGATACTTATTTGGGAGACTCCAACTGTAAACTGAATGGCACTGAGCAGGAGTGCAGCAGTGACGAGGAAGGGCCAAGGATTCATCAGGTAAAATGATTGTACCAGAGAAAATGAAAAGTATTCCATGGTAGAATCATAATGCAGAATGAATAACTTGAGCCTTCAACGTGTAACTGAAGTACCCCCAGACAACCCCAGTCAGGTTACAGTAGGAGTCACCGCGCCTACCCGTGTCGGCTCCCTAAGGGAGGATTACTCACGACTTACTTAGACGGCCCGCACCCATTAAATAAAACTAACCGATGTTGGCTCCGCAGAGGGCTATTCACAACAGATATTAAATCGAATACAACAATGGAATTAGACGTTTCTATGGATTTTGGTAAATGTTATATTGTTGTTACCGATTGTCGAAGGAAGTATATTATTTGAATTACCTTTTAACTTATAGGCTATTTTTTTTACTGATTTATGATTTATTATTATTATTTTTTTAAATGATTTACTAATAAACTTTGATCGGCCCCATGAGCAAGAAGTCAAAGAGAGTACACATGACCACCGGTAGATCCTGACCTAACGATCGTTGGTCGTTAGTCAGCAACGACTGGAACAGAGGTGCATCTAGGGCATTTGGACAGGTCCATTATTGTCGAATGCTGGGTCGGCCAAAACGAGGTTTTCGAACGCAGAACACCACTCTCTGGGTGCGTTTACTTGGGGCATCTCTGCAGCTATTTGGTTAACTACAAACAAAGATTCGTTAAAGGTGATCATGTGACCCATTAGCGTTTCGATGTCAACTTACATTGGCCTATGTGTTATCATGGTAGCTTTTGAAAGTCCGGAAACCGTAACTGGGGCTTTGGAGTACGGGCCTACCAAGAAGTGCGATTATTTTTCACTTAGAAAGCTGTAGCTACTTCTGGAGTTCAATAGTGCTAGAAATATTCGTGTAATACCGCGGGAGGCTTTTAATTTGAGTAGGTCTGTACCAATCAGCACGCTAGAATCACTATGCCATTCGGAGTCATCTTGAAGTATGAGGGTCACCTGTGGGGGTATTGTATTACAGTACGTTGTTTAGCAGCAAGGGTGCTGGTGGTTTGAAGCTATATTGGTTATTGATAAGTACCACAGAAGAGGCATTACGTGTGGATATTCATGGGTATCGTGATACGGATTGAGTACGTTAGAGGCGGAAACACGACGATAGCTCTTGCTAATAATTGTATATCTAATATTCTTAAACGACTAATAATTGTATATATGTAAATATGTATATATGTAAATGTTTTTTTCGGAAAGTACTCTAACGATTACAACAAAAATTTGTAAATAGGGGATTCTTTACTTCTGCAATCCAATGGGCTAAGTAAAAATTTTCTGAAAAATCAATACAAAGTTTTCGAAAAACATCTAATGCTACTTTAAGGGTTTACACCAAAACTGGTATATTGTAGGTTTATCTTAGTAATCCATTAGGCTGACATTTTTTAGAAAAATTATGATCATGAAATTTTTGAAATTTTTTAAGAAGTTCATATCTCCAGAATTACATTGGACTCAAGCAAGAGTTAATTTGGATGTACTATGCAAATACATCAATTCCCAGTTAGACCAGCATTTGCCATGACAAACCATAAGCCATAGAGGCAAACTTTTGATTATGTTGGTATCAACTTAAGAATTTCCGTTTTTATGCATAGTAAGCTTTATGTGTATATTCTCTAGATTTAAAAGAAGGAGTAGCTTAAAAATTCTTTTGCCAAATAATCCAATTTATAAATGAAATATAATATTTAAAACTTCAGACTCAATCGGAAAATTATCTGTTCCGGAGATAGGTTTCCTGATATTGTAGATGCTATATGAATATGATAATAATTAATGTACGATCTTCCGATTATGGTAGTGATACAATTAATGTTACATCATAGTGTCAAAAAAAATTTGTAAACTTAATTTTTGAAAATTTTTAGTTTTAGACAATATAATGGAGTCTAAGATTAGTTCAAAGTTGTAGATTAATTGGACAATAATTTACAAGTAAGTGATACATTGATGTACTTATAGGATTTCAGTGGAAACTCATTGACCTATACATTACACTTGACTTGTACTGAGGGATTAAGATTAACAAAACGAGGACTATCATTAACAAAACAACGATTAGCTCTAACACAACAAGGGTTAGCGTTACAAAACAAGAAATATCATTAACAAAACAACGATTAGCTTTAACACAACAAGGATTAACGTTACAAAACAAGAAATATCATTAACAAAACAACGATTAGCTTTAACACAACAAGGGTTAGCGTTACAATACAAGAATTATAATTGACAAAACAACGATTAGCTTTAACACAACAAGGGTTATCGTTACAAAAATAGAAGTATCATTACCAAAACAACGATTAGCTTTAACAAAAGAAGGATTGTTATTAACATAATAACGGTTACCTTTAATACAATATGGGTTAGCTTTACAAAACAAGAATTATCATTAACAAAACAACGATTAGCTTTAACACAATAAGGGTTAGCTTTACAAAACAAGAATTATCATTAATAAAACAACGATTAGCTTTAACACAACAAGGGTTAGCATTACAAAACAAAAATTATCATTAACAAAACAATGATTAACTCTAACACAACAAGGGTTATCGTTACAAAACAAGAAGTATCATTACCAAAACAACGATTAGCTTTAACAAAAGAAGGATTGTTATTAACATAATAACGGTTACCTTTAACACATAATGGGTTAGCTTTACAAAACAAGAATTATCATTAATAAAACAACGATTAGCTTTAACACAACAAGGGTTAGCATTACAAAACAAAAATTATCATTAACAAAACAATTATTAACTCTAACACAACAAGGGTTATCGTTACAAAACAAGAAGTATCATTACCAAAACAACGATTAGCTTTAACAAAAGAAGGATTGTTATTAACATAATAACGGTTACCTTTAACACATAATGGGTTAGCTTTACAAAACAAGAATTATCATTAACAAGACAACGATTAGCTTTAACACAATAAGGGTTAGCTTTACAAAACAAGAATTATCATTAATAAAACAACGATTAGCTTTAACACAACAAGGGTTAGCATTACAAAACAAAAATTATCATTAACGAAACAATGATTAACTCTAACACAACAAGGGTTATCGTTACAAAACAAGAATTATCATTAACAAAACATCGATTAGCTTTAACACAACAAGGGTTAGCGTTACAAAAAAAGAAATATCATTAATAAAACAACAATTAGCTCTAACACAACAAGTGTTAGCGTTACAAAACAAGAATTATCATTAACAAAACAACGATTAGCTTTAACACAACAAGGGCTAGCGTTACAAAACAAAAATTATCATTGACAAAACATCGATTAGCTTTAACACAACAAGGATTAGCGTTACAAAACCAAAATTATCATTAACAAAACAACGGTTAACTCTAACACAACAAGGGTTAGCGTTACGTAACAAGAATTATCATTAACAAAACAACGATTAGCTTTAACACAACAAGTGTTACCGTTACAAAACAAGAATTATCATTGACAGAACAAAGATTAGCTTTAACACAATAAGGATTAGCGTTATCAAACCAAGTAGTATTATTAACAAAACTACGATTAGCTTTAACAAAACATTGATTATCAATAACAAAACAAGGGTTGGCGTACCATAACAAGTATTACCGTTATCAAAATGAGGGCTTCCAATAATAAGAACGATTAGCTTTAACACAACAAGGGGTAGCGTTACAATACAAGAATTATAATTGACAAAACAACGATTAGCTTTAACACAACAAGGGTTATCGTTACAAAACAAGAAGTATCATTCCCAAAACAACGATTAGCTTTAACAAAAGAAGGATTGTTATTAACATAATAACGGTTACCTTTAACCCAATAAGAGTTAGCTTTACAAAACAAGAATTATCATTAACAAAACAACGATTAGCTTTAACACAATAAGGGTTAGCTTTACAAAACAAAAATTATCATTAATAAAACAACGATTAGCTTTAACAGAACAAGGGTTAGCGTTACAAAACAAGAATTATCATTAACAAAACAACGATTAGCTCTAACACAACTAGGATTAGCGTTAGAAAACAACGAATATCATTACCAAAACAACGATTACCTTTAACAAAAGAAGGATTGTTATTAACATAATAACGGTTACCTTTAACACAATAAGGATTAGCTTTACAAAACAAGAAGTATCATTAACAAAACAACGATTAGCTTTAACACAACAAGGGTTAGTGTTACAAAACAAGAATTATCATTTACAAAACAAAGATTAGCTTTAACACAATAAGGATTAGCGTTATCAAACCAAGTAGTATTATTAACAAAACAACGATTACCTTTAACAAAACAAGGGTTGGCGTACCATAACAAGTATTATCGTTATCAAAATGAGGATTACCAATAATAAAAGAACGATTAGCTTTAACACAACAAGGATTCTCATTAACAAAACAAGGGTTAGCATTAACAAAACAGCGCTGAGCGTTATCAAATCGAGGATTTGATTAGCAACAAGGATTAGAAATATCGACAAAACGACGATTATCTAATCAGAGATAAGCATTAAGATAAAAACATTATTAGCGTTAATAAAACAAGAAATAGCGTTAAGAAATCAAGAATTATCGTGAAAACTAGAATTACCATTAACAAAACAAGGATTAGCATTAACAGAACAAGGATTTCCATTAAGAAAACACTCTTTGGCATAAACAAAACTACGATTAGAAATATCTCAAGAGGAATTAACGTTAAGAAAACACTAGCTTCCTTACTTGTTATCGTACTATTCCTTACTTCATGTTATTAATAATATATTGTCAAAATGTTTAAAATATAGCACAAAATGTTTTAAATTCTTTTCTAAATGGCGAGCAGTTTACTCTCATTTTCCACCTAGTTAACATATAAACCGAACTGTAAAAACCTTTGTTTATGGCTATAGGTATTTCCATACCAATAAAGTTAATAACCGAACTCAATAGAACATTTCGCAATTAAAATTAATTTTATACATTTATTGCGACTAACTCACCTAATTCTCTTTTTAAAATGATGGAAATTTGTTGATCCAACTCATTAAACGTGTCCCATAATAATCTGTCAGGAAGCGAATTATCCTTAATCCACGACCCACAGGCATATTGGTAGAAGTCATCACAGGGATCGGTAGTTTTGTCTATGGATGATATTATCCTTGAGGCTGATTTTATACAATCATCACTTGTGCAGTACTCTTGAAGTGTTTTAAACAAAAACAAAAAACATATATATGTTATTCAAATTATATATGAAATGTATTTTCAATTCCTTTTATTAGCATTCTCCTTATATATATATATATATATATATATATATATATATATATATATATATATATATATATATATCTTGTTCTTAATTTCAATCGTTAAAAACATGTTTAAATTCATCCAATCAAGTTCAAATACATTTTTTTAAACCTGTAGTTCAGGACAGTTGATGTTAATACAGTTTTTTCAAATATTTGTTCATTAATTAAATTTAAAAAAGTGGTCACGGTCGGATGACTAATTGTTTGTAATTCTTCACTTTGGGACTGAGCCATATCTAGAATTCTATCACTTAAATATGAATATGAAATTATAAGAGAAACGTTCCTCGAAATAATGGAGAGATGGATGGAATGAGAAATTATAGACCGCCATCAGCTTCATAAATTAGAAGTTTTAAAAATGTAAGTGAATAAATAGTAACAAACAAAAATAATAGTCCATCAATAAACACTGTATAGAGAGGGAAATGGAAAATTCCAAGGAAATTCTCTGTCTATTTTGCCACTTAGGCCTAATATTGTTATTCTCTCATATGTATGTACATATTTATATTATTAATGTTTAATTATTTCATATGTAATAATTTAGTAAAAAGTAACTACAGTAAAATGTTACTTTGTTGATCTTAGTAGGAATTGACTTGAAAAACTATTTTTAAGTTGCCTGTTATAATGAAAAGCGCAAATAGAATACCACTCCTTGATGGAAGGGATGTGAAAAAGAAAAGTTACCTAAATATTATTGGAAAAGGTTTCACTTGAAATGATAGCTTAGGTATTACACAAGGCTTCAGTCAATTAATGATAGTAAACTCAAAATAAAAGTAAAAAAAAAAATAAGGTTTTCCTAGAATAGTACCTTAATCCAAAATTGCAGGAGGGCGAGAGGGTTAAAGTTTGGTGTATTGAAATTCCGAGAAACCGAGAGCTAATTTATAATCCGCAAGCAAAATTTTGAAAACTAAATACCTGTATCATTAAAACTGCTTTTATAATAAAGTTCCTTCTCAATTTAAATATATTATTTCAATTTTAAAGAGGACTCTATGAAAATAATTTATATACATGTTCAGGGCGATGTTTATTTGAAAAACCATGTTGAAAAAATTAAAATAGATTTTCACAAACTACAAATTCACAAAGAATTGAATGTACGAGACTTTTGTAGATGTTTGTTAAAAACGACATTCCTTAGGTAACATTCATTTTATCAGGAATTTACGCTTTAGCTAGACCATTTATATATCTAAAAATTATATTTTTGAAAACATTGCAAAACCCATTGGAGATACGCGCAATATTTAAGATAACGTCTATTGAAGTTTTTTTAACATTTTGTACGCATATTTAACCATATTAAAGGCTACTGCCACAATTTTATTCAATTCCTTCTAATAGTTCACACTTTTCTTATGAATAGGCTTATACCTTGTTAAATATTTCACTCGTTAAAAAAATACATTTTAATCACCCACTCAAGTTGAAATATATTTTTAAAAACTTATAGTTGATGACACTTGATGATAATACAATTTCTTCGAATATTAATTCCTTAATTAAATTTAATAGTGAATTAAATTTAGTTTTATATGGGTGAAAAACGTTTCACAAAAGGGACAAGGTATGCAATATAGTTACCTCATCACCTTTGGCTTAAAATAAGTGATAATATGATTTCATAAAACAGCTGATTTTATGTTATAGGTTGTGTGGTAGAACAGCTGTTGTAACGCATAGGTTATGTTACTTTTTTATAATTATAATTATTTTGAAAATATAACGCATATAAAATTTATCTTTGTTGACTAAAGCAGGAATTTACTTTAAATAATTTCTGTTTCTATTAATTGTTTATAGAAAAATACTTATTTTGAAGTTTTATTTTATGAGTTTCCTTATGAAAGTTAGAAAGTCATGTGACATTTGTTGTAAAACTGGTCTATTTTATATAATTGTTTTAGCCGGTAATATATTAACAATATAGTTTTATTTTTAAATGTCAATTCCTACTAAGATTAAAAAATATTTGAGTTACATTTTATTTTATAATTGCAATTAATATAAATATATACATACATATCACAGAATCACTATAATAAGTGGCAAAAAAGAAATGTATGTGTCTGTATGTATGTATGCTACTGTATGCATATGTATGTATACTGTCTATACAGTATGTGTTGTTGGGCTATTATTTTTGTTTGTTACTATTTATTCACTTACTTTTTTTATATCCACCTCTACATTATTGGTAGGAACATTTCTCTTATAATTTCATATTCATATTTAAGTAAATTATTTCTAGTATGGGAAAGTTGGTTCAGTCCCAAAGTGCTGGATTTCAAACATGTAGTTGCTCAGTTTGATTCCGATCGGGACATAAACTTTTTAAATTTAAATTATTGAATAAATATTTGAAAAACTGTATTAACATCAATTGTCATCCACCAAAGGTTAAAACAAATGTATTTGAACTTGAACGGATGAATAAAACCAATTTTAAAACCGATTAAAAAATTTATACATGATATAGGGGCATATAACGAGAGTGTTATCTAGTAGAAGGAAACAAAAATTAATAATCTGGGATGGGGTTAAAGCTTAAACCCCACTTTCACAGGCTCCTGGTAGGAGGTATAAAAATATGTTGAAAAGTTTGGTTGCATGATATTGTTGAGGTCTTATTTCTAGGAATAATTAGCTTTCTTATCCAGCAGAAGAATTTCCTCTTCACCTAACCTTTAGGGCAGCTCTCTCTCTCTCTCTCTCTCTCTCTCTCATGGAAATGTATTGCTGCCAAGCTTTGTTAACATTACTTTCAGCTGTCATGGCTCTTTTTCTCTCTCTTTCTCTCTCTCTCTCTCTCATGGAATTGTATTGCTGCCAAGCTTTCTTAACATTGCTTTCAGCTGTCATGGCTCTCTTTCTCTCTCTCTCTTTCTCTCTCATGGAATTGTATTGCTGCCAAGCTTTGTTAACATTGCTTTCAGCTGTCATGGCTCTCTTTTAGCTCAGTTACACGGGAACTCATGGAGAAAACTAAATTGTTAGATAGTGTGTGGGGGGATAATGTTAAGAAAGCCCTTTTCAAAAGCCAACAATAGAAATTTCAAAGCACTTTAAAAAGTTGTATTTAAAAAATGTTTAAAGGGTTCAATATTATTTTCTGTTAAATATATCTGGAAATTTGGTAATTGATGTAAAAAACAAGTTATATTAAAAAAAATTCTAGCTAATAGACATTAAGTCAATTGTTGACTTAGGTCAACAAAGATAAATTTTATTTTACTTACTTTTTATTAAATAATTACAATTATTATAACTATGCATATGCAAGTAACAGAATCACAATATTAGGAGGCAAAATAAAGAGCGAAATTAATCGAAAAATCAATTAATTAAATTTAATTAAATTTTTGAAAAAACTGTATTAACATCCATTGTCATCCACTACAAGTTTGAAATTAATGTATTTGAACTTGAATGGAAAATTATTTTTTTAATGATTGAAAATTTGAACAAGATAAATAAATAAACATAAATTGAGATATTGTCAACTAATAGTAGGAATTGAATAAAATTATTTTCCAAGTAAAATTTCAACAAAAATATATTATTCATAACTGCAAAAAATATTTAATTCAACAAAACAACATATTCGATGTGTTGAAACAGTTTTTATACAACATAACCTATAATATAAAATCAACTGTTGTATTACATCATAATATGTTATCATTTAATTTAAGCTAAAGTTGTTGTATAAAACACACACACACACACACACACACACACACACACACACACGTACACACACACACACACACACACACACACATACACACACACACACACACACACACACACACACACACACACACACACACACACACACATATGTATATATATATATATATATATATATATATATATATATATATATATATATATATATATATATATATATATATTCAACTTATAGACTTGTTAGAGCCCGAGGATTTTAGCGTGTCACCAACTCAAAATATTTTCCCGTACAAATTACAAATTTTCTGTGCAGACGCGTCCAAAATTATACACTTCCTAGAAAGAACACTTCCAATAACAAAAACATTATTGCATTATTTTATTATATACTTACTAGTAATACTGTTGTCATTATCTTTGCGACGAACAATAAGCAACACGCCCAGTACAATCACCACAACAGCCAAGATAACTACAACTCCAATAAGGACCTTTGTCAGAGTCGACAGTCCCTGAAAAGTGAGATTAAGCTATCAGTTCTTGTTTAAAGTAAATTGCAGCCCAATGGTACTCAACCGTTGTCACAATGCGTTCTCATTGAATATTAGTATTACAAAGTAGCCTACTTACCTACGGTCGCGTACGCAGCGTACTTTAATCTGTAGGTGTCCTCTGGGTAGTGGTAAATGACCAGTATAGTTGGAGGAGAACCTGAGTCAAACACGGAGACAATGAAAAGACGAGGAGGGGCGAAGTCGGTATTGTCTCTACTGGAAGGCTAGGCTTAGAATGGCAAAGATGCACAGATATGGCATCTGGATAAAGTAAAATAAAGTACATATCTATATGCCTTTGTAATAATAAAAACTGGTGGACATATTTACTTGTATCAATGAATCAAGGGTCAAAATAAAAAAAAGCAAATCAAAGAGATACTTTATGCTCAAACTTGTCTAAAAAAAAAAGTTTTTGGTGGAGTGTATTGGGCTTGATGTTTTGCCCCCTCATATTACTCATTTGAACTCTAAATGTAAGGACTTTGATTTTCATAAAACTACGGCCTTGGTGAGGGCAACAAATTAGTTGCCGAAACGTTGCACTAAATAAATAAACTTTTGACTCGATATTCAACCGGCTTGTCATTTATTAGATAGCTATCTGGAGTACTCAAATCAACATGAATAGTGTACTTTAGGTTATGTTATCTTTTTATTTTAGGTGAGAAAAATACTAATACAAATTAATACTAATACAAAAAATGGTAAATAAATTTTTCGTCTCTTTAATAAAAATTTTGCAAAAGTGAAAACTTTCATATGGCATCTGAAAATATAATCAGAGAAGAGAGATTGTTTTTTTTTACAAAGTCTTTTAATATGTGGTATAAATTCTTATTATATTCATCTTCACTTCTGTTAGGAATACTTTTATATATTTGAGTACATTTTTCTCCTTTTCCTAACGTCACAATATTTTTCTTTGTTGACGCGTTTCGGACTCAATTTGGACATATTCAAAACTGAAATAATACTATTTTGTAAGTTTTAAAAATGGAGGAAAGGCAAAAAAAGGACCTGAATATATATTTGGTTCAAGGTCTGATGAGTTAGACTCAATTCGTCAACAGTTGGTATGTTTCTGAGTACGTATTCTCTTTCGCAAAGATACGGTGGGGTGAGTTTACAGCCTGGCCTGCCAGTTCTTTATATTCGTTTAGGTTGCCGATACAAAAGTTTAATAACGAGTTACTTGTAACACCCATTTCAGAGTGATTACACGAAAGTTCATTTATTATTTTTTTTTGTAAACCTTTCAACTTCCAACAAGTTTCAGTAGGATCACAAGTATCGCATAAAGTAACCGATACTTTCGCCCGGAGAAATAAATAATGTTCTTATGATAGTCTTTATTGCATTTAAAAGAAAGGCGATTTCTATTGATAATATTATTTAAGTGTACGAGAAAATGTACCGAGATATCGCTACTTTTTAATATATGTGTGTTAGCTAACACGTAGCCGCACAAAGTTTAGGTGTATGGTAGTTTGAGAAACACTGCTCTAACCCACTGGGTTATAGTTGGCGATTTGAAAGCTACTGACATTTTGTGTTTGTGATGATTTTGCTATTTGATTTATTTTTGGTTTAACCAATAATGGATCTCATGAACTTTCTATTTATATTTATAGTGCAAAAGGTCTTACGGCGGTGTTAGGACCGTCTAGGACCTAATCTAATATGAGACCAATTGGGTAGATATCCCCTTGGATAACGATGACCAATTAAATGAATGAAGGTCAGATTAAATTACCTAGACCGAAAAAACCAGATGGGATATTGAAGGTGGGGAATACCTGGGCGTTCGGAAGGTTCTACCGCTTTTGATTGTTTCAGGAAAAATGGGCGAAACCGTAGAGTCTGGTGGAGTATCATCTTGTCGCAGGAGCTGCCAGGTCACTTACTGTAAGATGTAAAGACTCTGTAAGACATGTAAGGGATTCTGGCTCTTACAGACGGTACAGTCTCGAGATTGACGCTAGTCACCCAGGGACGAGTTTGAGATGAGTTTCACAAGCTGGACTGTAGTTTATTTGCATCTACTTTACGTTATTTCGATGAAGGAAAGAGAGACTATTGCCTAGATGTCCTTGTATACCTTCTTGTTTCAGCATCTTTTCTCCTTCAACATTTTCACACACACTGGCATAATGTACACATGACTAGAAACTCATTAATAGTACAATCTCATTAATAGTACAAACTCACTACGAGCACAAGTTCATTACGAATACAACCTCATTACGAGAACAAACTCATTATGAGTACAAATGCATTAAGAGTAAAAACTCATTACGAGTAAAAACTGATTAACAATACAACCTTATTACGAGAACAAAATCATAACGAGTAAAAACGCATTAAGAGTACAAACTCATTACGAGTACAAGCTCATTACGAGAACAAACTCATTAAGAGTTCAAACTCATTACGAGTACAAATGCATTAGAATATAAACTCATTACGAATAAAATCTCATTAAGTATACAAATTCATTACGAGTACAAATGCATCAAGAGTACAAACGCATTAAGAGTACAAACTCATTACGAGTAAAAACTCATCACAAATACAAACTCATTATGATTACAAACTCATTTCGAGTACAAATTAATTAAGAGTACAAACTCATTACAAGTACAAACTCATTACGAGCACAAACTCATTACGAGAACAAACTCATTAAGAGTTCAAACTCTTTACCAGTACAAATGCGTTAAGAGTACACACTCATTATGAGTACAAACTCATAAGCAGTACAAACTCATTAAGAATTCAAACTCTTTACAAGTACAAAATTACGATTACAAATTCATTAAAACTGCAAACTCATTACGAGAATAAAACTCATTACGAGTGCAAGCTCATTAAGAATACAACTTAATTATGGTAACAAACTCATTACGAGTACAAATGTATATTAAGAGTACAATCTCATTACGTGTACAGAATCATTAAGAATACAACTTCATTACGAGAACAAACTCATTACAAGTACAAATGCATTAAGAGTTCAAACTCTTTATAAGTACAAATGCGTTAAGTGTACACACCCATTACGAGTACAATCTCATTAAAAGTACAAACTCATTAGAAGATCAAACTCATTACGAGTACAAACTCATTAAGAGTTCAAACTCTTTATAAGTACAAATGCGTTAAGTGTACACACCCATTACGAGTACAATCTCATTAAAAGTACAAACTCATTACAAGATCAAACTCATTAAAGTTCAAACTCATTACGAGAACAAACTCATTAAGAGTTCAAACTTGTTACGAATACAAATGCGTTAAGAGTACAACCTCAATACGAGTACCAATTCATTGAATAGCCTATATCAAATAACTCCCTACTATCCTACGACCGTATATCTTGTGCAGCAAAGATCCCTACATGTCACTCATTACAAAGAAATGTTATGTTCAAAGTTCTTTTACTTATTCCTAATTGCATGTGAATACACCCTTTTGTTTCAGCCCATTCAGGTAATACAAATAATTGATGCACGGCGGGATTGGAATATTGTTGCTATTAGCGACTGCAATGTAATGAATCATATCGATTTTAATTATGTTTAGAGTATAGATATACTTGATTAACACGAAATAATAATAATAACATTATTATTATTCTAATGATATATACTCGAGTTAGAATATTATATATACAAATTGAATATTTTTTAAATAATATTCGTTATATAAAGCTAAATTATTTTGTACAATCTAACTGCGTTTATTTAAATTTTTTAAAACTATTTGATTTTATTTCGTATTTCTAACCTAAAATTTTTTAAAATCTATAAACTACATTTTTATATTAAATTTATTATTTATCTATTTTTTGAAAAATTATGTATTTCAAGAACTTGAATATCATGAAATTATTACAATAAATTTTCTACACGAATCTCTTGCTGCAAAACCAACGGACAATTTACGGCAGTCTCTTCATTGCAAATATCCTAGCAACATAAAAGTTTTTTAAAAGTGTGCATAAATAACGTTTTACACCACACCTTTTCCGCACTTACCTTAAGCCCTTGCGATGTCATTGCTGGAGTAACTAGTAGTAACACTTCATTTTTTAAGATATTGATTAAACGCACTAGGCTTATTCGATAAAAGATAAGTTTATCGTTTGAGTGTTTTTTTTGGAGTGTTTTTACAATTTCTCAATTAAATCATTTTTATTCATTATTCAAATCATTGTTTATTCGCAGAATACAACGGTATAAAGACAATGTATATAAATGTATTTTTTAAAACATTTTCTACACCTTTATTATTAAGAACTGCGCACCAATGAGTGGTTGTGTGTGTGTGTGTGTGTGTGTGTGTGTGTGTGTGTGTGTGTGTGTGTGTGTGTGTGTGTGAAAGAGAGTGTGTGTGTGTGTGTGTGTGTGGGTGTGTGTGTGTGTGTGTGTGTGTGTGTTTGTGTGTGTGTGTGTGTGTGTGTGTGTGTGTGTGTGTGTGTGTGTGTGTGTGTGTGTGTGTGTGTGTGTGTGTGTGTGTGTGTGTGTGTGTGTGTGTGTGTGAGAGAGAGAGAGTGTGTGTGTGTGTGTGTTTGTGTGTGTGTGTGTGTGTGTGTGTGTGTGTGTGTGAGTGTGAGTGTGTGTGTGTGTGTGTGTGTGTGTGTGTGTGTGTGTGTTTGTGTTTCACAATTCTTTGTGTAACCTGTACAGGTATTTATTTAAGGTAGTTCCCCCTTGGTACCAAAAGGCGGTGATACAAGGCTCCATATTTTAAATATTTCATTAAATAATTCTTCTCTAATTTCTGGATCTCTAAATATAAAAGCAATTATAAATGAAATTTAGTTATTTAAAGTTGAATAGTTTTTTACTTTTAAACGTTTGTAACTTATAATGTTATTTTTCCAATTTCAAAAATACAATACTTCTAATTTTGTAGGTTATTTCACTTAAAGGAAGCCTTCATTTATTTCCGGTATATTATAAGATTTATCAATATATTTATGTAGGTTGTTCTAGTTCCAACGAATTTAGCTGCATGCTCACCGCCCATGGAGAGGGTTATTTTCTAAGCTATTAGTACAGGAACCATAAATGATTGGCTCTTACAGCCGAGGCGGTACAACGTTTGTTTTATAGAACGTTTGTAGGTTTAGGAAGGTTATAGGATGATCTAAGAATCTTCACATGTTATTACAGTGGGAAGGTTATTTTGGAACAAGAATAGTTGGAAAAGTATTAAAATTGTTCTTTGTTGCAATATTAAATTTCCCTGTTGAAGAAAAAAGCTCTATGATCTTTAGAAAGTGATAGAGTGCGCTGCAGTCGGCTCACTTTACACACGACGTCTTGACAAATGACGTCACTCCTTATCTAAACACTTCACCGTAATTTTTGGGAATATTGCGTCATAGCTTTGCACTTGATATATAAGCCTAAGGAGTTCTGCAGACGCCACCTACGATTGGCTCATTTACTAATTCTGCAGATTGCGAAAATTTGTTGTCAATGCTTGTGAAGAGAACAGGTGAAAATGTTTTAATTTATTACCAAACTCGAGCTTTTCATTTATGGTTCGTTATGGCAACGTCTAGTGATTACAAAATTATAAGAGACGGACGTTTTCCTTGTGAAATCGATCATTTTATTTTAATTTACGCCGAATGCTTCAGCTTTAACTTTTGGTCAGTAAAATGTCACCTTCCAAAAGCCACAGCCCAGTTAATATATTGCATTTGGAAAATTACATCAAGAACAATTGCTTTAATGTTTTACAACGTTTACTTGTGCTCGTTATGTTACGACTATTGTGTAGTAGATATCGTCAAACACTCCAGCTTTGGAAATCGTTTCAATTGAGATTTAATTTTGCTCTGATTAATTTCTATCTTATCGTCATTATTTAGGACAAGAGTTCAATTGGATTATAAATATAGTTATTAGGTTGATTTTAGTACGGTTATGCAGCGTTGATCACGACTTGGGATTTTATACGAGGGCGTACTTCTAGGTTTTGTCTTACGACAGTCTTGTCCTGGTTTCCTAGCCTTACAATACCTTTAGAGTTTTGTTACTATATTCAAAGTAGAGCGACCGAAATGATGGCAAATTCTACAACATGAGCAGTTGAATTTTGCAAATGTACACATATTAGCAAGGTTGTGGTTAATCGTGGAGTTTAGTTTTGTTAACGCAACTGCATTTCTTTCATAACGTTTACACCCTTATTTGATAACGTGTATTACAAGATACTAAACTTACTAATATTTAACCTACTGAAGTACTAAGAAAGTTCCGAAATATCCTGAGCGTTTTCATCAAAATAACTTGGAGCAACTGTGGTATAATTGAACAACAAACATTTTTTACCCTGTCTTGATTTTTTTATTTATGTCCTGATGTGAGTTTCGATTGCAAAGAAATCATCTTCACGAGGAGGTTTAATTTATTTATAATTAACGTTTCCATTATATTTTATTAAAACATACGCTCTAGAAAAATGTATAGGCCTAAATATCCTTGTTTAAAGAACACATAAGTAGGCCTAATTGTGCCAAGGGCTCATTGTGGAACATAGATACGTGCGCAAAGGGTCATCGTTGCAATTGATTAAATTGTTAAACTATGATTACAATGGATGCATATGTGAAACAAGAACTTATAGAAGAAAATAGGACTTTACTTAGAGAAACTGTATTTGCAGAACTAATGGCGCCCCTATAATACTGCTTGTAAAACAGGAAATATTCCCACAATCTTGGGAGCAGGAGGCCATTTTACTGACAAAATGTTGCCGACCAAGAGAACTGACATCTTGCTTAGTGGAAATGGTTGTGATGGCATCGCTATTGGTAGGGATAAGAGGAAGACATCTGAGATATAAAAAACAATTATACGAAAATTCTAGGGTTGGGCCGATTCCGATTCTCGATTCTAAGAATCGTCGATTGTAATGGTATCGAGGAGTCGTCAATGCTCGATTCTCCATTTATTAAAGTGCCGATTCCGATTCATGTTTTTTTAAACTGTTAAAATACGTATTTGGTGTAATTTATAGGAAATATAATTAATTATTAACTATGTCTTATTCAAGCATTAGTTGCTTTGAATGAATTACTATTAAAGCAAATGTCTTTTTGAGATCACGGAAATATTATTATTATTATTTATAACGTAACAACGTAGACGATCGGAAGCGTCTGTTTGCACACCGCTCTACTATCTCTCTCTCTTGGGGAGGGTTCGACACTCTCTCTCCTCGTCTCTGGACGCCACCACTTCTTACATGTCGAATTAAAACACAATGAAAAGGGAGTTCTAATATCTGCAATTATAGAAACTGAAATGGCTATTACTGAAAATATATTGCAATTATGAACCGAAGTTATTATTTGTAATTTTATATAAATCATTAGTTTTATCTTATATATTTGTCATCCTTTCAAGGATTCCTAATTATAAATAAAGGTTGACCGTTTTGTGTAGCCTATTACATTGAAACGGAATTTCTAAAATGCTTCACCACATTGCCAAGATGTTAGCTAAATTCATTATCAAGAGAATATAACGTAGGCCTATAGGCTATAACTTAAAAGAATAGAGAATCGTAAGAAAAATTTGAGAATCGGAATCGAAAATTTTAGGTATTGGCCCATCCATAGAAAATTCATTTGGTCAATTTGTGTTAACAAATGACAAAAAAATTCATTTGGCTAAGATTTGTGTAAACGGATGCCACAATAAAAATTTTTTTTATTTGCAAAATATCAGTAAGGTTGTTATCGCCGAGAAAAATTGGTAAAAGTTAACTAAACTATTTCTAAAATTCACGTCTAAACTACTACTAGATCCCAAGCAATTGTCTAGATTACTTAAATTAAAAGTCAATTCTATTTATACTAAATAATTAGGTTAAAACTAATTATAAATTTAACGAACTAAAACTAAACAAAATAAAATTAAAGAATTAAATAATGGCAATTCTAAATTAAACTAATCAAAACTAAACAAATAGGGTTTTAAATATTATTAAGTAGATTCAGGTGGCATAGGAAGGTGATCATCCATTAAAACCTGATCTTTAAAATCCCTGGAGGATAGTGGCGTATATATAAATCTGTCATCTCATCACACTCAAGCAAAATATGCTTGACTGTAACGATACCTCCACAAAACTAACACAATGGTGGGTCTTCCTGTTGCATCAACCACCTATGTGTTTACAAAGAGTGGCTGATGCGAAGACGAGTAAACCACTTCCTTTCTACGATTGGAACGAACTGAAGACCTCCATGGTCGGACAGTATTCTTGATTTTTCTCAGCTTGTTTCCATTCACATTTTGCCATTCTTCATTCCAAGCAAGGAATAGTGCATTACTTACATTGGATACAACATCTGATGCTGTGAACGATGTGTCGATGGCACCATACTTGTACCTTAATTTAGCCTCTATATCTGCTTTAGTGTTTCTAATTACTCTGCAGTGACCTGGCATCCAGTAAAATGATACCCTGACACACCGTAATTGGAGTATGTGTGTCACAATTTTCAAAAATGTAGTGGAGTATGTGTGTACAAAAATTCATCTAATCAAGATTTGTGTAAACAGATGTCACAACAAAAATTCATCTGATCAAGAGTTATGTAAAGAGATGTCACAACAAACATTCATCTGATCAAGAGTTGTGTAAACAGATGTCACAACAAAAATTCATCTGATCAAGAGTTATGTAAAGAGATGTCACAACAAACATTCATCTGATCAAGAGTTGTGTAAACAGATGATACAACAAAAACTCATCTGATCAAGATTTGTGTAAACAGGTGACTCAACAAATATTCACCTGATCAAGATTTGTGTAAACAGGTGTCACAACAAAACTTCATCTGGACTAAGAAATATAATGAAAATAGCTCTGAAAAAATGAAAATATGTCTAGTAAAATAATTTTAAAATCCTGACATGGCAACTTGCCGAAATCTAGAATAAAGGCTAAAAAAAACTAAGGATAAACATCTGATGTTGGACAGGTCTGGAAACTATACTATTGATTGAAAACTACATTATGACAATTATGACATTATGTAGCCCTATAGTGGTCAGATAAGAAGGTCTATAACTAGGTTTAAAGGACATCTAGCCAATAATCGATATGGGAGGCTTGATAAGTCTAGTGTAGCTGAGCATATCTTGAACCATGGACATGAATTAGAAATCAGTAGTGTTATGGTGGGCAAAATGATGTTCTCTAAAATGTTACTAAATGTTGCTTGATGTAATCATCTTGAATTCACTGATTAAATTACAATACGCATTCGCTTAGTTAAGTACCGTTTAATTATAGGTTACTTAATAGTTATGAGAGTTTTTTATTGTTGAAACCAAAGGTGGTTTGTTGATGAACGCTGATAAAGGCTTAATTCCTGGTTCTTGTTTGTTTTCTTTGCTACAACCAAATAAATGACATTTTCCTTTGAGTCTGTAATTATTGTTAATAATATTATAATTGTTATGATTAATATGATAACTATTATTTACTACTGCTTTTGATTACTGTTTCTGTCAGTATTCACATTATATTGTATATTAGTCTTTAAGTCAGATCTGTTAAGAATAGATTATTGCGGAGTGTGGTCTTGTTCCTTCCTCTTGCACTGTTTTTGGTTAAACATGGAGGAGTGGGGTAGGTGTCCATTGCACATTGTTATAAGGTCTTGGGACTTGGATCTCAGTTCATTTGTAACCTTCTGATGATGCTAACTGTGTTAGCGAAATGTATATAAAGGCTGTGTAAATATAATAAAGGGTTTATAATTGTTTATTAATTATAAGTTTTAGACTAGGATAGTGCAACAAGAGCCCCTCATGGTAAGGATAGATGTATAGATAAAGGTGTTTTTATCTATAGAAAAAATAAAATAAATGTTTTATACCAAAAGTTAAAATTTAACTTGTATAATTGTTTTTTGTTTAATTAAAACAATTATAGAGTTTATAACAGAAACAGTTAAAAATATACCAAGATTTTTTAAAAAATTCACTTTATTATATTACGCATAACAATTTTTGTTTAATTTATAAATGTAAAGTCTTTAAAGGCATGTACCACCTATCGTAATTTAATTTCATTTAAAAAATACACCTTTGACTTATTCATAAAGGTAAATAAACAAACACATACTCTGAAGTTACAAAATATAAAGTAAAAATGTTTATCTACATAGGTGAATTAAAAACTTTAATAGCTTTTTAACATTTAAATAATTATCATTTCATTTCAAGACATTTGTGTAAACAACAATGCACAGATGGTGGTACAGACAGAGTGTAAACACTGGACATATCTTGGTAAAAACTTTACCACACTAAACACTTATTTATAGGATTCATCTTGCTGTCAGAAGGACAGTTGAACTGAGTAGCGAATTCTGGAAAATTTGACACAACTCCATTGACTCGAAATTTTGCGATAGAGTGTACATCATATGATACGTAATACGATATAAGAGAGTCTGGTAACACCGAACACCAATTCTGGACAAAATATTTTAAGAACGTGTTGAATTAAAATCTTAAAAAGTTACAAATTTAATAAAAAGTATAATAATAATAGAAATGTATTTGTACTATTTACTAATTACTGAATGAGAGTAACAAAATAAAATATAAGGTATCACAAAAATTAATAAGAATATACTCAAACATTGGAGGATAAAAGTTGAAAAGTAAAAAACAAAAACCTATAGAACAGGACAAGCACTGGGGACTAAAGAGCAACAAAAGCCTAAGCTCAGTAAGCCTAAGCTTACTATAGAACTATAGAACAGGACAAGCACTGGGGTCTAAAGAGCAACAAAAGCCTAAGCTCAGTAAGCCTAAGCTTACTATAGAACTATAGAACAGGACAAGCACTGGGGACTAAAGAGCAAAAAAAGCCTAAGCTCAGTAAGCCTAAGCTTACTATAGAACTATAGAACAGGACAAGCACTGGGGACTAAAGAGCAACAAAAGCCTAAGCTCAGTAAGCCTAAGCTTACTATAGAACTATAGAACAGGACAAGCACTGGGGTCTAAAGAGCAACAAAAGCCTAAGCTCAGTAAGCCTAAGCTTACTATAGAACTATAGAACAGGACAAGCACTGGGGACTAAAGAGCAACAAAAGCCTAAGCTCAGTAAGCCTAAGCTTACTATAGAACTATAGAACAGGACAAGCACTGGGGACTAAAGAGCAACAAAAGCCTAAGCTCAGTAAGCCTAAGCTTACTATAGAACTATAGAACAGGACAAGCACTGGGGACTAAAGAGCAACAAAAGCCTAAGCTCAGTAAGCCTAAGCTTACTATAGAACTGTAGAACAGGACAAGCACTGGGGACTAAAGAGCAAAAAAAGCCTAAGCTCAGTAAGCCTAAGCTTACTATAGAACTATAGAACAGGACAAGCACTGGGGACTAAAGAGCAACATAAGCCTAAGCTCAGTAAGCCTAAGCTTACTATAGAACTATAGAACAGGACAAGCACTGGGGACTAAAGAGCAACAAAAGCCTAAGCTCAGTAAGCCTAAGCTTACTATAGAACTGTAGAACAGGACAAGCACTGGGGACTAAAGAGCAAAAAAAGCCTAAGCTCAGTAAGCCTAAGCTTACTATAGAACTATAGAACAGGACAAGCACTGGGGACTAAAGAGCAACATAAGCCTAAGCTCAGTAAGCCTAAGCTTACTATAGAACTATAGAACAGGACAAGCACTGGGGACTAAAGAGCAACAAAAGCCTACGCTTATAAAGACAGTAGTGAAAATATGATAAGATAAAAAAAACTGTGAAACATGCCAAGAATTTAAAGGAAACTAGGGGCTTGTAGGATCAAAGGCGCCTTTTAATATTAAAACTACACACAAAAATAATTAATGTAAACACAAGAACACTAAAGGCTATTACCAAAAACCTTTACACATAACCTTTAATACTGTTAAAATATTTGTTTGTTTACATTCCTCTTTTTTTTATTGCAATGTATACACAGAGCCTACTTTCATACTGTTAAAATACTTATTTGTTTACAGATCATAAGCAGTTGTTTTTCATTGTAACGCATTTCCAATAGAGATTTTTGGTAATTTAAGTTCCTCAAAACCCTATAAATGTTGCAGCTGAAGAAAACCCTATATTTACCCCCTCATCTTCGTGCCAATACCTTTAATTTGAGACATCTCCCAGCTCTGTACGACCTTCCAAGCTCCTACAATCTTTCTCTCAAAATTTAGCTTAAGAAATCATATATTAAGATAACAAACAATACAGTATCCAGTAAGGACAACAATAAATTTTTTCTAGAAATAAAGCTGCAGTCTCTTGTCATGAAAGAGGATGAAGGATAGTTTATAACCATGAACAATAGGATTTGTAAAGATGTTGCAGGATCTGGAATAATAGGGTTGAAATAGAATATAGCGTTCCTATCTAAGCCTTTTGTATACTGAAAGTACACCTGACTTTTTAATCAAGCAAAAATCTATTTTTCTATTATCTTAAGTTAAAACTCTTTTGTCATATCAACTAGTTATTCTTCCATCTCTTCTTATAGATGTGAGTTTCTTTAACAATTTATAATTTCCCAGCACTGCCTTTTTTTCTTCTATGTTCTGTTTCATTCGGGTTTTGCCCTTCGCCACAGGCGACTATCACATACCTCTCATTATAATCACTAATGTTTTTACATGTCTAATTCATTTCAATTGTATGCTTGATCCATCCTTTCCTTCAGCTCTCTTCTTGTGTTTCCTTTCTGAGTTTTTTACTCTTTACATCTTAATTCTAAAATGCTGCTACAATTTAAAGCAGGTCTAAAACGTATATGAAAAACAAATGCGCTCAACCAAAAGTTTATCAAACTTGAGGAAAACTTTACACATTCCTTTCCTTATGGACAGTAACAGTTTTAAGTCATTTGACTCATAAATATTTCCAGAATATTGTTATTTTTAATACAAGCTTTGTTCTTTCAAAATAGTTTCACCTATGGTAACAATATCAGTGTCACTAAAATTTGCACATTATCGTATTCAAAATGAAAGGTTTACAGATTTTAAAGTCTATAAGAAAGATCCTTTGCTTTAGACCCAACACAATAGGCCTAGACAGACAAGGATTATTAAATGCTGTACCAAATACACCTACAAGAACACTTGAACATTTATTAGTATGTTACACTTCCCTATAGCCGCACTTATTTTTTTAAATATTGAGGACAACCATTACGGATATTATGATAGGGATATTAGTTGTATTTTAAAGAGTATTGGGGGTTATAATGTCGAAAAGTGTGTGTGAGTTATAATGGGTGTTAAGTATGCATGTTGAATGTAGTTTGTATATCTGTTCGGTTATGAATTGTTGGTTATTTTTGATTTATTTGTGTAGAATTTAAAGGTTTGATGTTATGTTTGTGTAGTTGTTTTGTGGGTGTGAGATGCTCAGCAAAGCTTGATTAAGTGTTTTGTTCATGAGAGCTTTTATGTTCTTGGTAGAGTGTGTAAAAACCTCTTTGACCTATGTAAAAACTGGGGCATGAACTGCAAGTTAGTTTGTAAACACCCATTGGCGGAGTTGTAAATCTCTTTTTTTATGATTTTGGGTTTTAATTGTTTGTTGAGGGTATTGTGTGTGGAGGAGGCTATTCTGTTATTATATTTATGAATTGTGTTGGTTATTTTATGAGTTTTGTGTGATATGTATGGTAGTGTTGAATATTTTATGCTGGTTTATCGTGTCGTTTATTTAGTGTTGTGTTATTGTGTTTACGCGTATTATTCAGGCAGTTGTATAGCTTTTCAATAATTGTTGTGTTGTATCCATTGGTTTGTGCTATGTGTTCTTTGTTGATTAATTATTGGTGGTGTTTGTCAAATGGTGTTTCTAATGTGTAATACATCATGGGGTTTTTGTTTTTGTTGGTGTGAGTGGTTTGAAGAGTTGTGAATGGTAGTATTAGTTTGTTTATTTTCGGTGTATATTAAATTTATGTATTGGTTTGTCTGTACGTGTAATTGTAAGATCCAAGAAATTAAGGGAGTTCTTTCGTTCTGTTTTGATGGTGTATGTAATTGAGATGTTTTAAAAATATTTGTTTTGCATTTATTACCTTTGTACAATGTAATAATGTCATCAATGTACCTACCAGTATATATTGTCTAAGTATTTATTATTATTATGTAAAATATGGTTTTGCGCAATTTGAATATTTCCACCAAGGTACTAGGTATAAATGATCCCATAGATAGGCTATCTTTTTTGTGTAGAAAGTGTCATTGAAGTTGAAGTAATTTTGTGATGTGATTAATTTGGTTGGGCTAATGATTACGTTAATGTGTGTTTGTGGTATATTTGTGTGTATAACCTGTTTTGGAGGATGTTGATGGTTTCTGGAATGAGAATAGAGGGTTGAAATATTGAAGGAAACTAAGGTGGAAATCTGTGGAATATTTACGGTTTTTATTCTGTCAATTAAATTTAGATGATTGTTTATAGAACAATGGTTACTGAATGTTATGTAGTTTCGAATGGTTTTGTCAAGAAAGTTAGCTAGAAGGAGGGACAGGGTCTGATGTTCAAGGGTTTTTAGTGAAACATTAGTAGCTCAAGTGAAAATGGAATAAAATAATATTTCCAATAAGAGCTATTTTGTAAATTCTGTTCTGCTTTAGCTCTATTTGTACAAGGTAAAGTAAATAGCTTTCTATGGAATTATTCAATGTTCTCTTAGTAATGCCATTATATTATTTTGTTTTAGTTTATCTCCTCTTGAAATATGCAAGCTATCTGGAAATACCTGGAGAGACACTGTAAGTCCGATTTGGAAACAAACCTATATTCTTTACCTATATAATATTTTGTGCTATTTAATTGCCCTTGGTGGTACACTAGTCAGGAATCTCTAAATAAATACTTTAACATTCCAGCAAAAGGTAGCATGCTTTAACATTCCAGCAGAAGGTAGTATGCTTTAACATTCCAGCAGAAGGTAGCATGCTTTAACATTCCAACAGAAGGTAGCAATGCTTTAACATTCCAGCAGAAGGTAGCATGCTTTAACATTCCAACAGAAGGTAGCATGCTTTAACATCCTAGCAGAAGGTAGCATGCTTTAACATCCTAGCAGAAGGTAGCATCCTTTAACATTCCAGCAGAAGGTAGCATGCTTTAACATCCCAGCAGAAGGCAGCAAGCTTTAACATTCCAGCAGAAGGTAGCATGCTTTAACATTCCAGCAGAAGGTAGCACGCTTTAACATTCAAAGGTAAAGACAGAGAGAAGGCCTTTAATGAAGTAGTGTTTGCAGAAGTCTGACTGAGTTCGTGCTTTCTAAACTGGCATCTTAAAGACAGGTTATGTTTCATGAACTGAAATGAAAGTCCTTGGGTCACGCAAAGGCAATATGATTGCTGGAGGTCATTCCTGAGATGTAAAACCTTGAAGATAGCGCAGGAGAAAACTGATCCATTCACATTCTTACTTCGGAATAGAAAGACTTTACTGTAATTATAGGTTATGAATTAAAACCAATATTCACTGCACTTATTTTCCAGCCATCTGGAATATCTGCAATAGAATTATATTAAAATTCTATACATTGATCATGATTTCCAAAATTAGGCCCTTTATGTTATGAAATAGAAAAGTTGAGATAGTAAAAAACCAATATTTTCTAAAAAGCATAAATTAAAAAGAAGTATTGGCCACGTTAAAGTTACTACTTATTACTAAGTCTATGTGTATATCTCTACCTGCGCAAAACCCAAAAATAAAAGTTGCTTGTGAGTAAAGTTTAAACCCATAATTGGAAGTTCTTCGCCGTTGTCTCGTGTCCAGTCTGCATATGCTTGGTAAGCTTCCTTGAAGCCGCCATTGTCGGCAATGTTCTCCCCTGCAAGCAAGAAATGATTATTTAAATTAATCATTTCGTTTAAATAATTATTAAACTAAAATGATTTATTGCTTTTCATTTATATTTTCAAACTCTATAAGTCTCAAAAGGATTTTTTTATAATATATATCTTGTAAATATAGGAGTAACGTCATCCCTAAGGAAGTCACAAACAAATGGGTAACAATCCAGAGACCAACTAATTTTTCTCTGTATATTTTTGGATGCATAATGTTAAGTAATAATGGCAACAGCTCATTTTGTTTTGATGTGGAATTTGTTTGAAAGTGGTGTTTAAATATTTTTCAAAGCAATCATATACCTATTTAGAAACATTGAATAGTGAACTAAATTATGTGATAATATATAATTACTTACTTAGCTGTTTGTATTAATCACAGTTTATGTTCCTTTCTGCATTGCATTTCACAGACATTAGAATATACAACAAATATTTAATGAAAATTGACCTACTAAAGTCTCATAAAGTTATATTACTTTTTGCATTGCATACACACCGGAAATACACTGGCTAAATAAGACTGAAAATTAGGCTAGCGATGTAGATGACAATGAAAACCTTAAAAACTAGAAGATTCTTAAAGGTTTATCCAATCTATAATAGTGATATGGAAGAAGGCGTGAACAAATATTTTAGAAAACCATTGTTTCCTTACCATCTTAACAAGAGACTGATATTTTTCAGCAGACGTGTTTCGCACTAGGCCAGTGCATTGTTCAATGCTGTGAGTCACAGAAAAGATTCGTGCGATCTAGTAGTAAACGTGTCTGTGGAAAATATCAGTAAGTAGTGGTTTTTTTGCCAAGTGATACCAAAAGTAGTAATATATGAAAAACCTCAAGATGTACAACACAAAAACCTCCAAACTTATTTAACCCAACAAATAAAACTTTCTCCATTCACATCAGTAAATCCTATGAATAAAGAAAATTATTCATCTTTATCCGGCTGTTAAGTACAGGATTTTTAACCTCACTTTCAATAAACCACGTTTTTTGACATCTGTCATTATTTTCTATATAACCTAGAAATGAGCTGGTGTTCTACCCACAGTTCAGTTTCACCGCCGGCCAGATATTCGACGCCGGCTAGAATGTAGTTTCCTCACTGCAAAGAAATAGTTTCGTCTATGCGTCTCTCAGATAGAAGAGTTATTCCGCTCTAGTCACCCGTTGCATTTGAGCCTATTCAACTATGTTTTAGACTAGGCCTACGTCGTTTCTGATCTAGTGACTCTGTTAGCCATTTCCGCCCTCTCCAAAAGTTATTCTTTCTCTCTGCAACATGTCTCCTTAGAATACAGCAAGCAATTTTCTAGCCAAATGCGTTAGCCGTTTGTATCAGTGTAGAACCGCGTTTATATGTTACTCCACTTGCTTCTGCAAGTATTCTACTTTCTGTAAATATGGTAAATGCGTGCTGACAATAAATTCTCGACGTCAACCTTAATAAAATCAATTTAAACCAATCAATTTAAATCAATTTAAGTTATAAGTTCGAGTGCCATTATCTTAGGTTAACCTCAGGTTGTCCTTATACCTCAGACCGTTAACTATCTAACCTCGTGAGTGAACTATCAGGTGTTAACTAAAGATTTTCTATTGTGACGATTGAAGTGATTTTACTTTACATTAATTTAAATGTGTTCTAGTTAATGCCACTCTTCGCAATCTACGGTTCATCACTTCAGGACTAAACCCAGGCCTGGGACGACCAATGCATCACCGCTTCACCCACACCGTATAGTTTGGAATGGTAAGTGGCGTAGACTCAACTTCACTCATAAACTTCAACCATTTCTTTTAATTAACGTTTAGTGTATCTTAGCTTCAGTGTTCTCTATTAATAGAGCAGATCCCATACTGCTAAATCAAAGAGTGGGTGGTTCCTCCGGACTTTTAGTCTCGTGCAATTTTGAATTACCCTCTTGCTCTATTAAGAATTCATCTTTTTCTTTCTTTAGTTTCTGCTACCGAAACTATACACCGGAAATATATTAAATACATGAAATCAGTATACCATGATTATAACTTATGAATTAGAAAATGCACCAAACCAAGAAAAACGTAGTTACTGTTAATTAATATACCTAATGTCTGCGCTCCATTGAGTTGTATTCCATCGATTACGTAGTTGTTGTACTGATTGACCATACACTCAGTTTGGTTAATAAACTTTTGTATGGTTGCGTTGCTCCACCACTGGTGTTTAATGCCATCCTTGTCGTACTGACGACCTGCAAACATCAGAAATACACAGAAGGGCAAATCAGATGTCACTATGTTAAATTAAATCAATAGTTTATAAATAAAAGGTAAATATAGTAACCATGCAAACTAATTAAACAGCTTCAATCGATTCTTTACCCTTAGCAAGCTGCATATGAAATGTAGATCTACTATTTACATCTAGCACTCAATTAGTATGTAAAAAAATAAATTTTATACTTGTTTAAAGTTTTATGTAAATTTAGAGCGTAAATGTACGTAAGGATGAAAAAATAAAAACATATCAGCTTAGTAAACGAAACGATTGTTTCAAAACGCGTCAGCACATAAGTCCTAAAGTAGTTAGTTATGCAATAATTACTTATATTTTAATCCATGAATTCATAATGATTACAACAAGTAACTTTAGTTATTAATTTCTATCAAATACTTAATGATTTGATTAATCTGAAATAATGTTGGTTTTTAACTCAATAATATTTCAAATTATAATTGAAATCAAAGGATAACTGTGAATATTTAGTACAGAATTATTTTTATCTATATAAAAATTTTAAATTTTAGTTTCATTGATTTAGTCACAACGTCTGAGGGATCATTCGAGTAAATGAATTCCACAAACTTTAAATTAGTGTGAAAAAATAAATTTATAAAATAACTTGCTGGGCTAAAAAAAGTTTTAGTTTTATAGAAATCATTTAGGCCACAGTTTATTTGGACGAAATAAGTCCCTAAATGACTTATGTAGCATTAAACGACTATAATTATGATTTATTTAATTTTATTCAAATTATCATAATTTGCCCTTCAAGTAGAGTCATGCCAAATACTGACTGATGCTAGAAACCCATTGAAATATTTTTGTTAAAAAATAACCATGTAGTAACATGGTTATGTTCACAATGTTACTCTCCATTAAATTATAAAATTTATTCTTTCATTACAGTTAGCCTTAATTTAAATTTTACCTGTATCATCAAATCCATGTGTAAGTTCGTGTCCCACAACCATCCCTATTCCCCCAAAATTAAGCGATTGTGATTGGCTTTTGTCATAAAATGGCTTTTGTAAAATTCCTGCTGGAAACACAATTTGATTCAATGAAGGTTGGTAGTATGCGTTGACTGTCTGAGGCGTCAACAACCAACTGAAAAAAATTGCGAGGATGGCTAGAGTATTGTACATTTTGAAATGAACCTTTCAAGCTTTAATTTTAATTATTTGAAAATTTATTATGCTGAGCACAAAATTATTAGAAACCACAACCTTAAAATCAATCTTAAAATATAATCTTACCTTCGGCTGAAAGGAATTTAGTATAGTTTGAGTTACATTTTCTAATTTGTTTTTGTGAAATTCGCACTTTAAATTTTGTGAAAACATACTTTTTATTGTAAAAACTAATTCTTATTTGAAAATATATACATTGTTTTCAGCTTTTTATTTTTGTGCAGTTAGTATAGCAGAAGCCTAGCCATAAATTATTTCGGGGGTCCAACCCTCCAGCACAGGGGGTCATTTGTTTTTAAAAATGTTATAATAAAATTAAACCATAGTTTGTTTCATTGTTGAGGTTACTTTACATAACCCACAGGGAGGTGTTAACTAGTTATACCTATTACGAGGGGTTTAGCATACCTTGTGGTACCCCATTCTCACCTAACACTACTTTCACTTGTTTCCCAATCCACACACCCAAACACACACACACTCTCTCTCTCTCTCATACACACACACACACACACACACACACACACACACACACACACACACACACACACACACACACACACACACACACACACACACACACACACACACACACACACACACACACACACACACACACACACACACACACACACACACACACACACACACACACACACACACACACACACACACACACACACACACACACACACACACACACACACACACACACACACACACACACACACACACACAAATTACAGGGGAATGCAGACTACCTGCTCTTACTAAGAGGGGTTTAAATCCCCCGCAGTCTCACCTAAAATTACCAATACTTGCTTCCCCAATACATACACTAAAAGAAATACAAACACACAGACACATCAACTAACAACACTATCTTTACATATACATGTTTACTAGCGTTGTGCATCAAGTGCTGAAATGGTCAAAGCTGTAATAAACTTTGATCGCGGAAGTAGTGGTTAACTTGCTTTGCTGAGTCCGCCGTCCGCTGAGGCTATATTGGTCATAGATTGTCAGCCAAGCATAGGTGTCAGAGCCTGTGCAATTATTATGAATAAATAAATGATAATCATCCAGCCGAGCTAAGAGGGCAAAGTATAGGGTCCAGAGGTCTTGGAAATAATCGCAAGTGATCTGTGGGTGTACAAGTTCTTACAGTCTCCTCCGTAATGTTGGCCCCAAAGCTGGCTAAAACATCTACGGAACAAAACTGCATTTAAAAACTTCAAGAACAAGAAACATTTTTTTTGTAATGTCAGAACAGAACAAGTTTTTCCCAACTGTTGAAGTAACAGAGAATGTTTGAGGAACGTAAGAACAACAGCAAGAAAAATAATTAGGATTCTACCAGGAGTAAAAGAAAGATCTTTTGGTAGAAGACTGATTAAAATATATGTTTGAAGTTTGATATTTTGATTTTCAATATGTAATTGTTAATTGTACATACAAAAAGTTATTAACTGAAAGAGGTGGTCTGTCTGAAGAAACCAAAAGATTCAATGGAGAGATATTCACATAGAGGAAACGAATCGTTTGATATGATTGTTGTTGATATCTTATAAACCTAAATTAAATAACAAGAAAAATATTCTTTGTTTAGCAAAGAGAGCAGAAAAACGATTTGAAAAATGCTCACACCAGGCTAATAAACAGAATGATAAAGCATAATATTTAGTGTTCTTGTTTAATTTAGCAAAATATAGAAATAGATTACAGTAACAAAAATGGAAAAGAGCCCTTGGGAAATTTCTCCTGAAGAGGAAAGTGATAAGGCTGAGTGGAAATTTAAATTTCACGTAACCATAAATGTCTCAAAATTTCCAAGAACAGTTACATCAAAAATAAGTCCAAAGGTACACTGAAAAAAGAACCCACAAAAAATAATTAAATAAATTATTTCCTAAAACATTTCCCGAATGTTATATATTTTTCTTTCACAATTATAATCCAAAGTACTTGAAAATGAAAGTACCATCAGGGGTTTCTTGACCACAAAACATCCAATAACCTTTTACATAAGTAAAAATTATGTATTCATTTGCTGATTTGACCATTGAGTTAATAAAAATCACACTCCAGAGCATTCCAGAGCATAAATCTTAACGGAAATGTATCTTTCTTCAATTATTCAAGGTACAAAAATGTTTTAATGGTGTTTGTCTAAATATGGTCTTTACAATTTGGTATAGGGGTTAATAATTCAATTTTAAATGTTACTCTGCAAAAAATCATGAAAATATAATTATTTATCATGTCTTGCTGGTTTTGTTACTTTTAACCCAGTTAAACCTAGTCCTTACTATTACATTTAAGAGTTGAATTTATAAAATCTCATAAATAAAAATAAATGTTTTTATTGTGGGGGTTTGATCCCTCTTGAATACACCTCTGAATATGCCAGTCTCACCCAGTTGTTGTATTAGCCTAACATGTTAGAGTTACTTTTGCTTGGTTTATACCTTCCTTATCCTTTACCTACTTTTGGATCCCCATGATCCCTCTTGAATACACCTCTGAATATGCCAGTCTCACCCAGTTGTTGTATTAGCCTAACATGTTAGAGTTACTTTTGCTTGGTTTATACCTTCCTTAACCTTGACCTACTTTTGAGTTCCTCTGTAACCGCCATTTTTAAAATGTCTTGAAAAACTCCAATTTTTAAAAGCCATTCCATCATGCTTTAAGAGAATTCTAACAGCATTGAGCTTTTATGTCCTATATTTCACTTACGTTTTCACTGATTTTTATCATTAATTAAAGGAAATGTTAAAAGGAGAATTAAAGAACTATTCAGTTTTATTTTTACTAAAAAGATATCCTTTTTCTACATTTGTATGAATATAAATCTAATTCTGTATAGCCGGTGTCCGAGCTTGCAAGTATGCAACACTTAGTGAGTCAGTGTGCTGTTTTATAATAACTGTACACAACTTCAAACTACAATGTAACAGTATATAGGAATAAAAAGTACACACTGATACATTGGGTATGGGGCTCTGGTTTGGTGGTGACATGTTCAGTCATAACTATGTACTGTTTCACCACCCAACCCCATAACTTACATTCTACAGGGAAACTGAACATAATTCTACAAACTAGTATAAATACTTTGTTTTGTTTTCTTCAGTGCCAAGTTGGTCCAGAAATCTGAGAATGGTATTTCTTCTATAATTCAATACATTTTGAAAGTGTTGAAGCTCATTCATCTCCAAATCTTTGTACCGTTCGTCTAGCTGGCTATTATCCATAATATAGTCTGGATAGCCTAAATACAGAAAATAATATTAAACAAAAACTAAACTAAACTAGAAAGTAAAAACAAGTAACATAAATAAAAATATTTCAAAGTATTACTTAGGTGAACAAAGAAAATGTTTATTTCACTTTCTTTTTTTAAATAAAAACAATTAATATAAATAAAGCAACACAACCTATGTATTAAAATAGCTGTTCTACCACATAAACCACAACACAAAATCAGCTGTTTTATGAAATCGCTTGTTATCAATTACTGTAAGCCAAATGGGACAAAACAACTATATGGCATACATTGCCCCTTTTGTGAAAATTTTCTTCCCATACAAAACTAAACTTAATTCATTAAATTTAATTATTGAATTAATATTTGAAAAAAACTGTATTAACATCAATTGTCATCCACTACAAGTTAAAAAAAATGTATTTAACTTGAGTGGATGAATAAAAAGCATTTTATTAAGGATTGAAAATTTGAACAAGATATATACAAAGAGAATGTGAACTAAAAAGAGGAATTGAATAATGTGTTATCATAAATGAACTGAAACCTTTTACATGTTTTGAGAAGAGTGTAATGGAATTTGGGTTCTGATCATTGCAGGTAGAGTTGTCTGAAGGGGTTTCTCTCAAAATAGGGTACTAGAGTTCAGCAAGGAAGCCAGAAATTCATTCTGGAGTTAGGGGTTGACATTCTTGGAGGGGCTGACTTGGAGTTAATTTGAACCTCAAGGTAAAATTTTAAAGAGCTAGCAATATTATGGACTGAAATTATACAAAATGAGTGAATTGATCTTAATACATACTTTCTACATAGAAAGTTTAAAGGCTGCTCAATGAACATTACATGTAAATAGATGTATTTGACAAATAAAGTTAAAATCTTACAAAGGTAACAAATTCTTAAAAGCAGACACTTAACCCTAAAATACTACTTTGAAAGTTCGTTAAAAACTATAAACCTACTCTGTGTTGCGTTGATGTTTTTATGAATAAAGCCACATTTAATCCAAGGCTCTCCATAAATATGACTTCTCTATTATCCAGTCATCACTAAATGAGGAGAGATACATTGTACACATATTCTATAAAAGTACAAAAGTACACTTTTGCCCTGTGCTGCCAAGTTACACTCATTAATAATCTTCCTTTATTACCTCCAGTATGGTGATATACCTAGCAATATACTTCTTGAGTACGTTTGGCATGCTATTATACACAGAAAGAAAGCTCTTCCAGTACCTCCGCCATGCTACTAAACTTAGTAATAATTCTTCAACAAGGTACTAAACTCTCTAATAACCTCTTCCAGCACAAAATCCAGGATATTTGACTTACTAGTCATCTTCCTTCAGTACCCCCGTTATAGTATTATACCTAGCAATAATAATTCTTGTGTAACTTTGGAATGGTATCCCACTTTCCAATTATTCTGTTCCAGTACATTCTGCATTACACTCAGTAATAATTCTCCATCAATATCTCCAACATGGTACTGCACTCTGGGATAACCTCCTTCAGCACAACCTTAGGGTATTACACTCAGAAATGACTTCACTTCAGTACCCACAGCATAGTATTTCACTAAGTAATAACGCACCATCATGGTACTGCACTCTGTGATAACCTCCTTCAGCACAACCTCCAGGGTATTACAATCAGAAATGACTTCACTTCAGTATCCACAGCATGGTATTTCACTAGGTAATGACGCACCATCATGGTACTGCACTCTGTGGTAACCTCCTTCAGCACAACCTCCACGGTATTACACTGAGAAATGACTTCACTTCAGTACATACAGCATGTTATTTCACTAAGTAATATCGCACCATCATGGTACTGCACTCTGTGATAACCTCCTTCAGCACAACCTCTAGGTTATTACACTCAGAAATAACTTCGCTTCAGTATCCACACAATGTTATTTCACCATAAGTAATAACGCACCAGCATGGTACTGCAGTCTGTGATAACCTCCTTCAGCACAATCTGCAGGGTATTACACTCAAAAATGATCTGGTTTTATTACCTCCAACATGGTATTACACTAAGTATAATCATCCAATAATATCTCCAGCGTTTTACTACACTTTGTGATAACCTCCTTCAGCACAACCTGCCGGTTATTACACTCAGAAATGATCTGGTTTCTGTACCTCCAACATACTAACTTTACTTTATCCAATACTGTCCTTGGCAAAGAAGCCATTCGGCGTCGAGCCTCCCAGTAGAGACGAGACAACTGTGGAGTTATTTTCGCCAGTTCGAGGCACTTTGGCAGATGGTCGCCGTTCATTCTTTCTCCTAGACATAGGGGACAGATGTCAGTGTCCACCAGACCAAGACGGTAAAGATGTTCCTGGAGATAATCATGCCCAATACAAGTACGAAATTGTGCGACGGCAGCAGCTCTGCTTAGGTTTCGGGAGAGAGGCTAACCCAACAGTAACGTTTGCCACTACTTTCCTCTACTTGCCTCCAGGTGAACTGATTTACAGTGTTGTCTGACTGCAATTTCTATATGACTTTTAGCAGATGTTAAGCTGACAAGGGAAATAGGCTGTTGCATGTTTGCTCCGTCCTTCGCTAATTTGTCGGCTTTCTCATTACCAGGGATTCCCACATGACTTGGATTCCACTGGAGGTGGATAATCCATCCGTCTTCTATGAGTTTTGCGAGACTTTTCCTACTTTCTAGTGTTAAACTGCAGTCAGTGCTGCTGGCTAACGCGATAATTGCAGCTTGTGAGTCGATGAAAATAGCAACTCTTCTGCAACTCAGTTGTTCTTTCTCTGTGGCTAGCCTCAGCTCTTTAAAGGCTGTTGTTATTGCAGCTATCTCACCATCATAGTTACTTGAGTATATCCCAACTGCTTGACTTTTTTGAAAAAAGGTGTGATTACACGCCTGCCCCGGTTCCAGTGTTCAAAATCATAGAACCGTCTGTATAAATATGGAGCCAATTTTCTTGAGGATATAGTGTATGTATAGTCTCCAATGCAGATTTCCGTAGTTCATCCGGGTTAGACAGATATTTGGGGGCTGATTGGCTCAGCAGTGAATGATTCATTAAAGGTGATGAGCCAAAGACTGTATTGAAAGTTTTCATGGGCGCAGGGCTGCCTAGGTGAATGTTATATTTAGTTCTGAGGTTTTGCAACTGTTCAAGAGGAGTTGTTTGTGTTTTTAAGCGGTGTGTGGCTGCCTTGTATCCGTTTCAGTACCTGTAGTCAACTCTTTTGGATCTCTCCCAGAACTTCAGTGTAAGTTTCTCTCGCCTGGTACTTAAGGGTTCGGTGTCTGTTTGGATCTCCATGGCACAAATTGGTGTAGAAAAAGCTCCTCCAGTGACTATTCTTAGAGCATTATTCTGTATTCTGTCAAGCTTTT
>JBAIZL010000393.1:5775000-5782500 GCA_036971475.1 Prosapia bicincta
TTAACTTTTAATCATTAAAGTAACTTCTACATACATTAATTTTTAAGTGGCACTACTTGACTAAGAAAAACTTAAACAAATCTGGACTGATCTCAAATAGTTCTTTCAGTTTACTTCATTAAAATGAGTTCTAATGGAAATATCTCTCAATTACAGATTCAAACCGTCGCTAAAGTAAAATATTAATAGTGATATTGCTTTACTATGTTTTTAAAGATGACGTTTTTAAACATCTCTGATCGCCATAAACAAAAGACAATTCTTGTAAAAGATTATTTTATTTCTACCTACAATTATCGTTACTTTAAAACATTACCACTTTGTAAATTGAGGCATTTGACATATCTGTGGAAACACTTTCCAATATCGTCCTCATAAAATGTAGTCACCAATGAATTTAAATATATCACATTTGATTGAAGTTCTTTATTATTTTGAAAGCGCTGTTCTCTTAGCCTCTTTTTTTAGTTCACAGAAAAGGTGGTAATAGGTCTAAACTATATCGAAAATGTCAGTAGGTGACTGAAAACGTCAGGCAGTTGCATTTCAGTAGCACTGTATGGGTGTGCATGGGTGATTGGTCAGCTTTACACAGATTGTCCTGAACTCGGCAGTGACAGAGAGTGTGATAAGGGAGATGTGAAGTCTCCTACTGTAAGCACATACCACAAGCCTACCACTTGTATAGGGAAAAAAATCAATGGAGAATTATGGTATTATACTGATCCATGACAATGCCTATGCCACTGAAGTATATTTTGAGTATTTTTGACCATATTGACCAAAACTTGCCCCGATCTTTATCGTTGCTGCTTTCAGATTGAAGACCTGTCATGATTACCGTGCTGCGCACCTCCACCGCATCCATGTGCTACCGACACCAGAGTGTCTGCTGTGTGGGGGTGAACTTATGAATGCCGAACACCTTAGTGATTGCATAGCCCTGGACCGGGCCCAGGATTACAACAGTCCCATCTACAGGGAGGCCCATCTCTACTGGTCAACGTGTCGCCAAAAGGCTCATCTGCCAATTGTGGGCGTTGGCTAGTAAGTAGGAAGTAGTAATTAATTATCACCTTTCATAGTAGCACCGATCTAGAATTGATTTTCCCCATCTTTTCCCTGAACTGAAGAAGTTATGAACAGTACTTCCAAACTAATTAGGACCTTCAAGAAAATTTCACAACTAATTTTTGAGCCTGAACATGTTATAAAAATGGTATTGAAATATACTCGTACATCCACAGTTACAAAAAATATTTCAACTTTCAAAGTAATGTGTCAAAAAGTAGCCATAAGTACACTTGACGTTTTAGAAATAAAATAGTTTAAACCCATTGATCTTTTCTTTATGGCATGTTTTTAGTAAACATATTAAACCTGAAAATTTTATTTAAGTTTCTATTTAGGTCTACTAAAATTTCTAATTTATTACTTTAGACCATGATTGGTCATTGATTCAAATATTCTTACAACATTTTGAAGGTAAATAAAAATAGTGACTACTTGTTATAAAATGGCAGTTTTTATATCTCGATCTTTATAAAACCTCTTTCAAAACCATTCAGATATATTGAAACACAGATTCATATATTAAAGTAAATTGAAAACTAATGAGACAAAAAATTTACACTGGGCATATTCAATCATCATTACCATCTCTGCTGACCACTAAACTCCTTAGTGTATAGGCTGACTGCCAAACTATTGTCATTTAATGACTAAGGGGGTTTCCAAAATGGTGTCATCGCAATTTGTTGGCCATCAAACTATGTTACTAATGTCTAGTTTAGCCTCTGGAATAATTCTTTTAGTGAAGTAGTTGACTGCCAAACCCGAGTCATTAATGATTTAATTGGTTTGCAAAATGGTGTCATCAGTGTCTGTTGGCCAGAAAAACTGGTGTTACCAATGTCTAGGCTCTCCACCAAATTAATACCATTAGTGTAAAAGTTGACTATAAATCTAGAGTTCTAAATACTGTATCTAAATTGGTCTCAAAAATGGTGTCATTGCACCCTGTTAGTTATAAAATTAGTGCTACCAGTGTCTAGGCTGGCCTCCAATCTAATGCCCTTAGTGTATAGATTGACTGCCAATCTAGTATCATAAATGCCTAAGTTGGTTTCCAAAATTGTGTCATAACTGTGTGTTGCCCATCAAACTAGTGCTACCAGTGTCTATGTTGACCTCCAAACTATGTGTTCCAATATAGTAATTGATTTTCAGTGTGTTTGTTTTGTCATTTAGAATGTGTTGTCAATGGTATTTGTGATGTTTGTATATCTCGCAGTTTTCTGATGTGTTTAATTTGTTGCTTTTTTTGATACAGTGAAAGACTTTGAGATTAGTGTCTATATTGGTGTATGTGTGTAGTGTGTTTTGTTTGTGTATGGAGAAGTTTGCTTTGCGTTGTTTTTTGTCTTTTATACAGAACACACGTTTTTGCCAAATGATACCAAAAGCAGTAATTTATATAAAAAACTTAAAGTAAAGTAAAAATAGAAATAGTTTTACTTACAAAAGGTGCGATCTTTTGTAACTCTGCAATAGTCAATTTATTTAACACATAATAACTCGGCGTAATTTGTGCAATCTTTGTTTCGAAGTCTATCACCTGCTGCATCTGTGCTCTAGTATTGTTAACTCCCCCTAATAACATTCCTATCTGAAACAGTTTCATTGTTTAAAATATTATAATCTTTACACTGTTGAATCATAGTTATTTAAATATATGAAATATTTCTAAATTACTCTCAAAATGTTTAAAGTTGATCCTTTACTTTTAAAACATTATGGAAAAACTAAATGGCAACTTAAACAAAATCATAAAACGCCTAAGCTTTAACACTAAATTAGCATTTAGCAATTTGCATACTCAATACCTTGATCTCTGCACATCGGGATAGTTTAGAGTATTTTATAGTTTTATTGTATGTAGTAAAATTTTGAAATGCCTTGGTAAATGGCATTTTTACAGTTTATATAAAGTTTTTTTAACACCAGACATGTTTAATTTAAAGATTTAAATATTTTTCTGCAACATATGTAGAGAAAGTATTGATAATTTTTAAAAATAGTTTCCTTTGATGTAAGAAACACTATACTTTGAGATAAATACTTTAAACTGTTTGAAGTAAATAGTTTACAAACAAGAAGCATTTTCAATTAAAAATATAATTTATAAATGAGTATTCACTGATCTACTGGCATTAAATTGCCTATTCCATTTTTTTGTATGTTTGTGCCTGAAGTATATATATATATATATATATATATATATATATATATATATATATATATATATATGTTGTTGGTCAAAGAGAGAGAGAGAGAGAGAAAGTGTGTGTTCGATTTTTTCACATAACCTTTGATTGAAAAAAATTAAATACTTAGTTAATAAATTACTAATCTCAATTAATTACTCAGTTAAACAATTACTTTTACTAAATTACTAAATATAGGTATGAATCAAAATTTAAGTGCCATTCATATTTTAGCTCATTTACTTTTTTAACAATTATATTTAATTGTAGCATATTAACAATTAAACGTTTTAGAAACATGTTGAACAGAGGTTTTAAACAAATTTTAAATTAATAATAATTATTAGACCTTTCTAGAGACATTATTTACATAGGACACCAGCTTTTTAAATACAGATACAGGTTTTAGAAATAATCCAAAGTTATGCTATACAATTATTAGCCTACCTGAGTCATATAATTTAAGTAAGTAGTGGTAATGTTATTGTAGGCTGTGCTGTTGAGGTACATAGCGGAAGATAGGAATAAACCTCCTGGCATTATCTGCAATATACAGGAATTATATAGACATTAATAATTTATCAAAACTGTTTCAACTTTAAATTTAAAATAGTTTTACTAAACATTTTAGCATTACAAGTCACGCGAAGCAAAACTCAGTCCTTTTTTCCCCAATGATTTTTTGAAAAACGAGCATTTTATTTGAAATGCTTATTGAAATACTATTCTGAAATACAGCCACTAGAGTTTAACTCTAAAATTTTTAAACTATTAACGATCGACTAACTGTTTTTTTAGTGTTTGTGTTTCCTCATTGTTGCGCTTAAATTGTATGAGTTAATTGACTCCTCCAGGTGTCAGCTTTTCCTTACGCTTGTTTTTCAGAATTATTTTAACCTTAGTACATCATAATCTACGCCCTTACTTTTGCCAAAAACTACCAAAGACTGATTTATAACACTAATGGCATTTATAATTGTTATGCTCTCTTTGCTGGCTCTTAATATGCTGTCTTTGTCTGCTCTTTCCTTAAAATTTCTAGCTTACGTTTTTGGAAAATTAACTAGTTTTATAATATGCCTCATATCTATGTTTTGAAAAACCTTTAATTTTTTCAAATCAACTTTTAAGACCATTCAAAGAGGTTGTCATTATTAAGTGATATCTTTTTATATGTGGTTCACTCTCGTTTGTAAGCTCTTTGTTTATTAGAAATGTAATTAGAGATAAATGAATAAAGGTTTTAAAGTTATATGAAATTTAGGTTTAAAGATTTAATAATGTTTTGTTTTGACAATATAACGTAATAGTAAAAGTAGCAACAGTATAATAATAGTGAAAAATGGGCAATATACATGCATAATAACTTAGGCTAAGGGGCTTATAGTGATCTGAGAAGAGAATAGGTCTACTTCAAGAATTTTTGTTTATGTTTAAGCCCCAAGATCAACTTGAGTGAAAATAAGTGCTTGAACAAACTTATTAATGGGCAGCTGAAACATAATGCTGGTAATATTACATTACTGGAATATCATTAGGTCCAAGTAAAATCACATGGTATCTTATGGTTAGCGCTATCTTTCAAGTTATATTGATTTTAAGAAAGTTTTTAAATTCTTGTTTAAGGAATAGTATTGACAATTAAGCTTTATGGTTTATGGATATGAGATGTTGGGAGAGGTTTAATTGGTGTTTTTGTTTGTGAGAGCTTTTATGTGATCTTGGTAGTGTGCGTAAAATGACCTTCCTGTTTGGCCTATGTAAAAACTGGGGTACAAACGGCAAGTTAGTTTGTAATGAGTATAATATAAACTATCATTTTAATAGCTGTTTTTTATTATTCCTAGGTTTTGATACTTTCTGTATGGTAAAATATTAATAGGTAAACATATATATTTCCTAGTGTGATAACAATATATATTGTTGTCCAATATATATTTAGTGGTTACCGTTTAAGCTATGTTTGTTATTTAACTTACGAGTATCTATTTAATCAATATTATTTGGACTTATACATCATTCGACAGTCTGATCTTCTACTGGTTTTGTTCGACAATTCAATAATGGAGCTTAATGTTACATAAATAATAATATAATATATATTATAATATAATATATTATAATATAATATAATAATATAATATATTATAATATATTATAATATATTATAATATATTATAATATTATAATATAATATAATAATATAATATAATAATATATGTTTCAGTTGATTAAATATTAAATGGTGCATAAAGTAACAAAAGAAACAGTGGTTTTCAGATAAATAAATACTGAATGAAGTTGTTTTGGTCAAACCTGAAAACCATAAGTACTAGAGTTTCCTGTGTTAATTAAATCGATTTGCCATTGAAATAGCCCATCACCACGTCGCTCGATGGAAAGTGTTTCCACAGCTTTTTGCAAAGTCCAGGCACTTAGGTTAAATGTTCGGTTGGATATGCCCCATCCTCCGATATCGTCCAGGAACTGTAGCATAGGTTCCGCTCCTAATCTCTCAATGGTATCATTAACATCCATGCAGGATAAGTATAGCATCTTGGCTTTCTGTTCAGCTTTGCTCGAGTTTGCTGAGATGGGTTTTTCTGTAAAAATAAAGTTGTGCAGGTTTCTTTTAAAACTATAACAGTCAACCTTACATGGAAATTTATCCTGGAAGACATTTTACCTTGAAACAACTTAGCACAGCTTAGCACAACTTAGCACAGCTAAGGTACAGCTATATAATTTTCCCTACAATGTGAACCTTGACAAAGACTGAACAAAATGATTCTTAGTAGATAGTAATAGTAGATACAAAAACAACACAATACATTAAAAGGAAAGTGGAAAATTCGCTTTTTATTCTGCCATTTAACATTATTATTCTGACATATGTATGTACGATTCTAAAAAGAAACTAAAATTATATTTCTTTGTTGACTAACAAAGAATTAACTTTTAAAGAAAAATTTATATTACTTGTTTTATACCTATGGCAAAAAACATTGAATATATCTAATTTATTTAATTTTCTAAACTGACTAAGTTATGTTGAACATTTCAAATGCCAATTGTTTTAAAATGTAATATCAAGTTACCTAAAATACATTTATCATAAAGGTGTCAAAAATATATTCATATTAGGTTTCAAAATTAGCATTAATGTGTTCATGTTATATTATTGAGATTATAATAAGTTTTGAGTGGCAAAGACACATTGAAACAGCTTTTATTAGATAGAGTTTGGATGGCAGAGAGACACTGAACAACTTTACAACCGGTGCTAAGGAACGCCCTTAGCACCACTGTCAGTCTCCAATACCCACTCTTTTATATTTAATTTAATTAATCACTTAAACAATAGTTTATGACCATCCGAGCATTAAATTTTGTAAATTTGTTAAAACTTAGACAGAACGTTTTCGATCGCTATGTGGCGATCTTCATCAGTGTCTTCTGCTTGGAGATGTCGGATCAAGCGGTGACGGATTTAAAGATAGGTTTTAGATAGTATCAAATAGTGTGTTATTTGTATTGTGTTTGTTCGTTTAATATGTTTGTACTTTGTGTTTTTGTGTGTATGTAAATTTCATATTGTTCTAATGTGTTGAGATGGTAAATGTCTGTGTATTTGTCTCCACATTGGACAAACAGGTCGCAGCTTTAAAAAAAGAATCGAGGGACACAAACAGAACACCAATTCAACATTTTACAAACACATAAAAGAAACAGGCCACAAATACACAGACATTTACAATAACCTAGAAATCCTACACATCAACAAAAAAGGACCACATTTCAACACACTAGAACTATGAAATTTACAGACACACAAAAACACAAAGTACAAAAATATTAAACAAACAAAACACAATACAAATCACACATACTCTTTGATACTATCGAAAACCTACCTTTAAAACCTTCACCGCTTGAGCTGACATCTTCAAGCAGAAAACACTGATGAAGATGGGCACATAGCGATCGAAAACGTTCTGTATTAGTAAGTTTTAACAAATTTACTAAATTTAAAGTTCGGATAGTCATAAACTCTTGTTTAAGTGATTAATAAGATTCACTGAAAGTAATGAACTACAAAATTTAAGAATTTAATTTAAGCTTCATAGCTTCTACAGATAAGTTTCCCAAGATATTGTTGTCTGATCTTTAGCACTTGTAGAAACAGGCTGTGTAATATATTATGGATAAGGTACTTTGTAAACATATTATGTTC
>JBAIZL010000393.1:5787500-5790000 GCA_036971475.1 Prosapia bicincta
GAAAGCTCCCTTCACACTCAATTACCTATACTCCATTTTAGCCTATACTTGGCTTATTCAACTGATAGTAAATGTGTTTGTAATCACCTGTAAAAGTCACTTTGAAACACAACTAAACAGGTGATAGTAAATGTATGTTGTTATTCATCTCCCAAGGCTAGTTATAGTTTACAAATGTTGTGTTACAAGCAGAAGTTTTTCTTTCCTTTGGTTTTTCAAGAGAATAATCGGTAAGTTTATAGTTAGATATATTTATTAGGATTTAATTTTAGCCCAAATTAAATTCAACCCAAATAGAAATACAAATTAAATAAATAGGTTTCCTCGATACCATTAGAATTGACGATTCCTGGTATCGAGAATCGGAATAGGCCCATCCATAGTTAAAACAATCCACTGACTATATATCTGGGTCAAAATGCAACTTAATAGTGGTAACAACAATGGATTAACCATATATATATATTTTAAAATAAAATTGTATGGCAGTTACAACAATGCACTAACTTCATATGTGGGTAAAAATACAATCTCATGATGATAACAACAGCACAATAGCTACGTAACTGGGTCAAAATACATCATCCATTTATTGTTCTAAAGGTTACAACAATATACGTACTTCATATGTGGGTAAAAATACAATCTCATGATGATAACAACAGCACAATAGCTACATAACTGGGTCAAAATATATCATCCATTTATTGTTCTAAAGGTTACAACAATATACGTACTACATATGTGGGTAAAAATACAATCTCATGATGATAACAACAGCACAATAGCTACATAACTGGGTCAAAATACATCATCCATTTATTGTTCTAAAGGATACAACAATATACGTACTACATATGTGGGTAAAAATACAATCTCATGATGATAACAACAGCACAATAGCTACATAACTGGGTCAAAATATATCATCCATTTATTGTTCTAAAGGTTACAACAATATACGTACTACATATGTGGGTAAAAATACAACATCATGATGATAACAACAGCACAATAGCTACATAACTGGGTCAAAATATATCATCCATTTATTGTTCTAAAGGTTACAACAATATACGTACTACATATGTGGGTAAAAATACAATCTCATGATAATAACAACAGCACAGTAGCTACATAACTGGGTCAAAATACATCATCCATTTATTGTTCTAAAGGTTACAACAATATACGTACTACATATGTGGGACAAAATAAAAAAAATAAATTCACGTTCACGATGGTAACAACATGCATTGACTACATGTCCTTGTCAACATAATAGTAGTATGAAGTAGAAAGTAAATCTTCTACTTCGTCTAGATTGATGGTAGAGCGACAATATGCTCTCTGGTGTTTTCGAAAGTGGTGGTACCTTTCCGCCTACATCACCGCCATCATACGGGCTACTATAAGGGGTAAGGTTACTTGTAAGTGTGAGATCTCTCATTTCTGGACTAACCCAACCTTCGTGACACACATGCTAAGATTGTTTAAACAAGATCAAGAAACACTAAAGTCTACTAAGTGATGGAAATTATTGTGAATATAAATAGCTTAAAAATCCTTGTTTAGGTTCAGAGGAAGACGTCACATGTTCAGAGTCGCACACCTGTAGTATCGGCGTCCTAAATAGGTACTTGTTCGTAGGACTTCTGGCAGGGGGCTTGGTAGGTGCAAGGTAACTGCACCTATAATTTCATACATGACGTTTTAAATGATTTGTTTAGGTAGCATTTAAAAATGGTAAAACTGTTGTTGAAGGAAAGAAAAACTACAGTAGTATTAAACTACAGCAGTTGGAACATTAATTATCATTTTAAAGTTTCACAAAATTCGTTTCTTTTTCTTTCCTGTAGTCTAATATTCATAACAGAATACTAATGGGACCTTATTACTTTTGTATTTTAATTTATTAAACCTTAACCCCTCCCCCTCATTTATTGTCCAAAATTAACTTTTTATTTCTAACTAATCAAAATATAGATGGAGTCTTGGCTTAGACAAGTTCTCTTTAACATCTTATCCCGACCTTCGGTATTTTGGCCGAGCGTAACACCTTTTAGCAATAAAATAAACAAATTCTAAAAATAAATAAATTTTTGCTTTTAAAATAATCGTATTGCAGAGATAAAATAAATAAACAAAGTAACATTACTACGAGTAACAAAACACAATACCACAATACAATTTATGAATCAATGACTAAATTAACAAGGTTATATAATCAATAACCAATTAACAAAGCTATCTACAGTAAACCCTAATTACATTTTAAGAACCATGTCGTCGTCTTCAAAGAAGTTCTATGCAATAAGGGTTTAATCTAGATAACTTTACTAATTAAGTTAACGATTATATCGTGTATTGTCGTGTTTCCTTAACTGTATTAACTATTTCGTAATGGAATTTGATAAGTATACACACTATTTTAATGTTTGATTTTCAGTAGAAACATTAAATAGTAGTTTATTTAAAGTTATTTCAAAATTTTAATTTA
>JBAIZL010000393.1:5795000-5817500 GCA_036971475.1 Prosapia bicincta
TGATTGTAGTGTCAGTGTTTGGCTCTAATGTAGGGCAGTAGGCAAACTGTGCTGTTTCTAAGACTACTTTAGCTGTAACGGCTGCATCAGCTGGTTGGTCGTTTGGTTGGAACGTGCTCTCAAGCGTGTCAGCAAACAAGTTAACTTTGTCGACCGGGTCGCCCACCTGCCTATTCGGGCCGATGAGTGGCCCGAATCTCAGCGGTTCTCGAGTGAAGTGTTTGACCATCGGCCAGATGGGTGTATCTTTTGTGTTTAAGGTCGCCAATTCCGCTTGGAAGCCATCGACTTTGTACTGAATTAGTTCCCCGCCTAATTTGCCTCTTAAGGCGATTAAGTGTTGTGTGTGGAACGCATCTGTTTACCCCGTGTTGCAATGCCCGCCGGATCCTATTTCGCCGGGTGATTAGCTGTAGTTTGTGCCTTGGTATGTGTACATAGTGTTTGGGCTGACATTTAACTGGTACCGCATTAGTAATCGCAGTACGTATTGCCGTCGTAAGGCTACCGACGGCTTTGTCTATGTCCAGTGGTGAGTCGACATTTAGGATGGCAGGTAGAGTACTGTCCAGCTGGGACTGGAATAACTCCCAGTCAGCCAGTCTGTAGTTGAGCACATTCCTTAGCTCTTTGCGAGCAGGGCTTCCAGCAACCGCCATTATCACGCGGTAGTGATCTGAATTCAGATCTCTATCGACGTGAAGTTGCGGTGACACTAGCAGACCTTTCGCAATAGCTATATCCAAAATGTCTTCCGCGTGGTAAGTGCTGTGGTGTGTTGGTTCAGGAGGGGCCAGCAGTATAGCTGTTATGTTTTGTAAGAAGGTTTGGAGTTGCCGGCCTCCTGTGTTTGTAGACTTACAGCCCCAGCATGTTTGTTTAGAATTGAGGTCCCCGGCGATTTTTACCCTACTGGAGCTCTGTAAAAGGACTTCTAAATCGCGAGTGTAATCAACAGTACCCGGGGGTTTGTACGCTGATATAAGTGTTGTTGTGCTGCCGTTGAGCTCAAGCCTAATAGCTGTTGCTTCAACGCAAGTGCGGGCAAAAACAATTCAAAATGTTTAAGGCGTTTATCTATTATTATAGCCGTACCGCCGCGGCTTCTAGTTGTCCTGTCATTGCGGTAAACTTTAAAGTTGGGCATTGAGAATTTATCTTGGGGGTTTTGGTGTGTTTCTGTAATAAGCGCTAGTTTATAGTTGTTTCTTTGCATATAGCGAAGAAGCTCTAGTTTTTTATATTTAACGCCGTTGGCATTCCATAGCAGAACCAGTAACCAATCCATGGTTGACAGAAGAGACGTACTGGATGAAGGAAGTCAGGAATTCTGAAAAGGTCTTGGGAGGTGAGGATAAGGTCTTAACAATGAAAAGACCCAGTCCGACCATGAAGGCTTCCCAGGTCAGAGCAGAGTTAACAACCCTTAGGAGCGGTTCAAAGGTTCCTTTCGCCCAGTCTATAGGAGCGAATGAGGTAGGTGTGGTCAGGGTGGATTAACGGGTGCTGCAGGAGCCACATGGGGCTCTGGCTGGGGTTGGAGAACCGTCCTGGCCTTTGTAGGCTTGGGGCGTTTATCCTCTCGTTCCTTTTGCGGGGGATTAACCCTGGCTTTAGGAACGGGGGGTGTCGTTGACGACCCTGCCTTAGGGCCAGAAATGGTATTGGGTGTCAGGAAGTCAGGTGTTAGAATTAGGGCCGGTTTGGGGGAAGTAATGGTAGGAGGTGGTATTTGCACCGGCTTCCCAGAGGTAGCCGAAGCAGATGCTTGGGCGAAGGAAATGTTCGGTGTTGTGTACCGTGGAGCAGGCACCTGTGTTTTGTTTTGGATGGTTTTGGGGTTTTATCTCCATCGACCTTCTTCTTTCCCTGGGCCTTGGATTTGGCGGCCAGCTTATAAATGGCGCAGCCTTGATAGTTCGCGGTGTTGTTAGCCCCGCAGGGGATACACTTGAAGTCGTCTCGATCCTTTGTGCAGGTCTTGGAATCGTGGCCCTCGCCACATTTAACGCACCGAGGAGTAGCCTTACAACAGCTTGTTGTATGGCCTATCATCTGGCAGTTTAAGCATTGCACAGGACCTATGGGCTGCCTGTAAGCTTCCACTCGTACCCGCATGAAACAAATACTGGCCAGCGCCATTGCTTCAAGAGCTTTTTTTTCGGACGCTAGCTCCACAAGGAACATGGGCAGAGGCTCCTTGGTAAAGTGTCCCTTCATTTGGGACACTTTGAGGACCTCCATTTCCCTGCTTTTAAGGTAGTTTCCGACCTCCGCTGTTTCGGTGGATTCATCCATCCCCCGAACTACTACTTTAAATGTCCTCGCATTTTAGAGGCGGAATTCGTGGTGAGGCACAGCTGCATTACTATCGGTCAGCTGTCGGTCTCTCGCGGCGATGATTGGAACAATTTACTATCGGAACTATTTATTGGTTTGGCGGTAATATAAAAAAACCGTTACAAAGTGTTGAACTAGAGAGACCCCTCAATCCGCCTTACAATTAGGCTAAATTAATATAGAATTTTAGATAGCACTACAGAAACCGGATGTATATTAGATCTTTCGGGATGGTAGCCACTAATATAGAAGATGCATTAAGGTACCCAAAGAACAAACAGATAACTCCAGGACAAAGGGCTGCATCAACAACAGAGCGTCAAAATAAAAAGGAGGGGTAATGCGACAGTGCGAGAAGCAGGGTCACTGCCGAACAAGTGGAGGTGTTGGACCTGAATTAAATAAACAGCAAGATATAAATCTAAAACCAGAAAATAAAAAAAATATAAAATAAAAAACAAAAGTAAAAATTGATGAAAATTAAAAAAAACTGAAAATTTAAAAAGTGGGAAATATACATGAAATATTTAATACTCGACTAAATGGAATCAAAACAGGATATAAGGTTCAAGGGATATCGGAAGAAGGACAGTTTCTGAAAATAAGATCATCAAAACAAATCAAAATAAATCCGAAGTAGAGCCAAACAGGTTAATTAATATAAAACATTATTATAAAACAAGAATTAATAAAAATTTAAAACAGTAATAAAAACGTGGCGTCGAATAAAATTAAAGGGGGAACAACGAAATAAATATGCAACAGACAGTTCAGAAACCGATAAACAAGATTATAGATCCTGAGGTGAGAACCAGATGATCGAGTGAAAAAAAGGGGAAGGAACAGCAAAACAAAGGCAAAAATTCAGAGGTACCAAAGTTGAAGAAAAGAGAATCAAGTAAATTCATTAGAAGAGCAATTACTAAAAGGGATTATAAAAAGAAAAGAAAAAGGATAACATCATGGACAGTAAAGAGGAGATGGTGGAATTGGAAAAGAATGAAGAAGGAAACAAGAGAAAAACTTGGAAAGATTACCAGGAACAACTTGGAACAGAAAAGGGAGGAAATAATACTTACTGACACAACAAAATCAGAATATGTAATATTATAAGATCAACTAATTAGAGATAAAAACTGAACGGGTTAAAGATAAAGATATATTGAGTGGAGAACAAAAGAAAGAACTAGACCAACCTTAATGAATAAGTAGCCCGAGTTAATATAAGATAGCAATGAGTGAATTATTGTTAAAATATAAGTAGGGATGGAGTAAACTATAATAAGTAAGTAAAAAGCCATATTTGAAAATTACCGGGAATAAAATTTTATTAAATAATATTCATATGAATGAATGGTGAAATATTTAAAACAAATAAAATCAACAAATTAAAAGAATGTGAAGAAGGACAGGAGAAAGTGGACAAGGAGTGGCAAACAGAATGAAAACTTTAAAATGAGTGAATGAAAAGAGTGTTAAGACCATGACTATGTGACAAAGTGAAACTGTGAGTAGATGATGAGACTGATAAGATATTCATCAGTGATTGGTAGTCATTTAAGAAAATGTTATGTTATAAAAATGTATGTTGGTATGTAAATTTTGTTAATCATAAAGAGTTAACAAATATTGTTGAAATAATAGGTATAGAGAGATTGTGTTTGTTTCATAAGGGGTTCAAAGTTAAAATAGTTTACCAACATTTTCGTATCTTTAAAGGGGGGAAAATGATCATTGCAAAAAATCGTGGTAATTGTATAGACAGGCCCACGTTAGATAAATTTGAAAAGTATTAATTTAGGGAAGTCAGGTCAAATAAATGATAAACAAAATGACAAACTGGTAATGTTAAACTGTAGAGAAATTCATATTTAGGTCAAATAAATGGATTAAGAGTTAAAATTGTATCAAATAAACTATTTTTATGGAAAGTATAGCCTAAGAGGTAGCCTTAAGAGATTCACGAGGTCTCAACTTTAGTATTATACATAGTCTCACAGCAGGTCAGATGAAATAGTATTGAAAATATGGGTTTATCCGCTATAAATATTTGTAAAGATTTGGGAAGTTGGCTGTCTGAAGCGTCGATAAAAGACGAGAACCCGGAAGTTAAAATAAATACATCTGGACAAATATAAATAAAAATTTAGCTGAAGAAGAATGAAAAATTTAACAAATTAAGTTAACAACATCGACCGTATAAAAAGCTTATACATTAAAATTAAGTAAAATTCCCAAGGCAGAAGACCAAGCAATCAGTCGTTGCTATGGAAACACTAACTGGATTGTTCATAATTGAAGAAAAAGAAGAAATACTAGTTTAGCAAACGAAGCGGATAGCGTCACCTCGAGGACTCTCAAAAGGAACGCCGAACGAGGAGGTTGTGTTTCAATAGTGTTCAACTAAAATTCTAAAAAATGGAATAGAATCCTAACTAGTCATGTGAAGTGTAGACTAGGGGTGCCGTTAGCAAAAACATCCAAATACCATGAAGAAGACGCAATGCTTCCAAATTACATGACAGTTTATAATAATAATAAATTGTATCACTTTAAATCACTGTTCACTTTGCCCACCTAAGAGTATTACAGTAGTATACATGATATACCAAATATCAAAAAAAAATTATATATATATATATATATATATATATATATATATATATATATATATAACTGAATATAGCTCAATAAATAAATAGAAATTAATCTGCAAGTAAGTAAGGAAATGGGCAATAATTAAAATTAAAACAGTTTAAATAAATATATGTAAAATTAGGTTCAGTTAAGGAAACGGTATCAAGAAAAACTCATCAAGTTATTTATAAACACACCTTTCGACCCCAACTAAATTTAAATAAATAAATGAAAAAGTTATTTATTAAGTTATTTATTTAAAAAAATGTTATTTTCCAATTAGCTGGTATTTAATTTATTTAATTCAAGATTCACTCTTTTTAGTAGTTCCTAATCCTAATATACTTAGTAACATGGTGTTTATTGAGGTTTATTCGTTTAGCCTACAATATACGTAGGTTAAAGGTAGGGATAGAAGCCCCCTGGTAGAGGGTATAAAGAGGCTCATGGCGTTAGTGTAATTGAAGGCGACGTACTCAATATCAGCGTCTACTCGTTACACAATAGTGAAATGTACATAAAGGTTGTTTTTAATTTTTCTAGTCATATTTGTTTACAGAATAATAATTACTTGAACTAAACAATGGGTTAAATTCTATGTGATCATTATCCATGCAAGGCTAGGATAGGGTAGTGGGAGCCCCCTTTCCATAGTAAGGATAGACGATAGATAAAGGTATTTTTATCTACGAAAAAATAAGATAAATTTGTTAAAACGAAATTAAAATTAGATTTGTATATTTGTTTTGTATTTAAATACAACATAAATACAGAGTAAAGGAAGAAAACAATTATAATATACCAGAATGTTTTAAAATTTCACTTTATTATATAGATATGTAACAATTTCTTTTAAAACGCGTAAGTTTACAGTCTTTAAAGTTAAATAGCATGAATTGTATTTTAAATTTAATTAATAAATATACTATTACTAAATCAGATAGGAAAAAAATTAACACACACGCTGAAGTACGTTTTTACAAAATATGAAATCAAAATGTTTATCTATATAGATGAATTAAAAATGTTCATAACTTTTTCTATAATTTTATTAATAGACATTTATGTATCACAACAATACCGCTTTGCACAGAAAGAACTATACACTGAGTATAAACACAGGACGCGTTTAAAAACTTTACCACACTAAACACTTATTTACAGGATTCATCTTGCTGCCAGAAGGACAGTTGAACTGAGTAGCGAATTCTGGAAAATTTGACACAACTCCATTGACTCGAAATTTTGTGATAGAGTGTACATCATACAGTACCTTGTACGATATAAGATAGTCTGGCATCACTGCACACCAATTCTAGACACATTATTTTAAGAACAAATTAAATTTAAAATCGTTTAAAATACTAATTTAAATAAAAATAGAATAATAATAACAATAAAAATACAAGATGATGTAAATAGCGTTGTTATGGAGTAAGGAATTATATAGTCGGGACCAATTAATCATACACTTGACCTGAGAGATTCCACTAGGCGAGGGAAGGGTGGGGCTGCTGCCTTGAGTCAGTCTAAATATACTTTCTAAGAAACATGATAAGGACTCTTTAAACCAGGGGTACACAGGCCGCGGCCCGAGGGCTGCATTCAGCTCCAACTTGTTTTTTGCGGTCCTCGGACCACTCTAAAATTTTGCTTTTGAATGTAGTGATTTGTAAAGGTATTCCATAAGGAAAGGCACATTCTGTTCATATATACATTGTATAACCAATACTGACGTGGTTATAGAAATACTTAATGTTAATCTACTCTCTGTGTATGAGAAACCGAGAAAATTATCACTTAAGCGAGATTGTAAGTAGGACATTCTGTGACAGACATTCATTGACACATGTTGTACCAATGCCACACTCGTCACTGGTTGCCGAATAATTACTTGGAAGAAAGGAAATGGACCCGTATCTGCTTACGTTAAAATCTAGCCACCATTATATCTATAAGATCATTTCCTATCGCCAAGTACTCGTGATAAAGTTGCTGTGTTTCCCATCATTCTTATACTCGACGAGAAACTGAATTGAGTAAGTTGTTTATAAACACGAGACCAGTATAGATGTGAGACAGTACGGTATTTATTGTGCGAATTCATCAGTTGTGTCGGTAACGATTGATCCCCTGTGATAACGCGATTCTAAAATATCAAGTTATCAAAAAAACGTAAGTTGAAGAAGAAGGACAGTGTTTTCAAGATAAGTGGACAGAATTATATATTTTTATTGAATATCAAAATAAGGCAACTTGTCTTATTTGCCAAGAAACTGTTGGTGTCATGAAAAATTTCAATTTAAAAAGACATTACTATTCCAAGCGTTCAAAAACATGTAGTAATTTTACAGGGCTACTGACAAAGTAAACGATTTGAAAAAGAAATTAACAAGTCAACAAAATCTGTTCAAAACTGCCAGTAAAAATTCGGAATCAGTAGATAAAGCAAGCTTCGAAAATATTAATGAAAATTTTGAAACCTTTTAGGTGATATTTTAATTCCGGGTAAAACCCAATTAGATTCACAGGCTAGCATAAGCCGAATGGCAATTGGTTGTAGAGAGGAAGATATCTCAACCTATATTGAAAATTCTTCAAATTCAAGTAGTTTTCGGTTGCGTTGAACAATACTGTTGTCATCTCAGATACAGCACAGCTTGCTATTTTTCTACGAGGCGTTGATACAGATTTTAACATCACTGAAGAGCTATTAAGTTTGGTTCCTATGAATGACACAGCGACAAGTTTCGTTATTTACTAGGAGACAATAAACGTTTTCGAACATTTTGAATTGAAAGTGCGTATGGATAAAGAATGCGGCGTTGCAACTGGTGACGCTTTATCAATAATTGGTAAAAACATAGGTTTAGTGTCATACCTTGATAAGGACTGTAGTTTCTATGGAAATGAGATAATAATTTTCCCCTGTCTTCTTCATAGACAAAATTTGTGTTCGAAATCATTACAAATGTATCATGTTATCAAAGTTGCTAGTAAAATTGTAAATACTATTCGTAGGAAAGGACTTGTCCATCGCCAATTCAAAGAATTTCTTATTGATATCGATAGTGAAGTCGTAGATGTAATATATTATACTCATATTCGGTGGTTGAGTGCAGGCAAAGTTGTAGGAAGAGTAATTAGTCTTCGTGAAGATATTGATATATTTCTTTCTGATTACGGTATTGGAATTTAAAAATAGAGACCGGTTATGTGACAGCATTTTATGTCGATGTTATGCACCTTATGAACGAAATAAATACCAAACTTCAAGGCAAAGACAATTTAATTCACTCGTCAGTGAGTCTTATAAGAGCGTTTGAAAAGAAGTTGTCATTGTGGGGCGCCTAAATGGAAAATGGAGTTCTGGTTAACTTCCCTTCGCAAATTGAGATGAATTCAAAAGATGATGTTAACACCTTGGACTTCTCGAAATATAGCAATATAATACAATGTTTGAAGGAAGATTTTGAAAACAGATATCATGATCTTAATAAATTTGAAAAGCTTTTTGAAATCTTTGCATCGCCGTTCAGTGTTGATTGTATGGACGCACCGCACAATATTCAAATGGACTTATTGATCTGCAGCACATGATTCAGTTGAAGTAAAAATTCTGTGAAGTTACAATATTAGATTTCTACAATAATTACTTGCTTGTAGAAATGGTACATCTGCGAGAAATATATTTTAAAAATTCGTGTTTGTTCGGTAGTACTTTCATTTGTAAGCATCCACTTTCGTTAATGAAATATATCAAATCTAAAGTGATGACATCATCACTCTAGTTTGTAACATCTTGTTTGCTAGGTTGTAATTTTGTAATAATACCCTGTGATGATGATGACATGGTCATCGAAATGTACATAGGGTTTTAATCTTACGTAACTTGTTTTATTTGTTATTTTTTATTATGTTTGTGATATTGGGGCTCTTTACAATATTTTCATTGTAATATATTGTACCACTGTGCCTTGATATTGTGTATCTGGATATGTTGTTACAGGTATGTAGGCTATCATAAATTATAAAACGGCTGTGTATGTATGGGATGTACGCTTACATTGTAATTTAAAATGTAGACTATATTACTTGAAAGTTAAAAAAAAAAAACTAGATAATTCCAATTGTTGAACTCGAGAAATTTTAATCCTGCGGCCCGGCTCGAGAAAAATGAACACTTAATTGGCCCACCGTTTCAAACAGGTTGAGCTCCTCTGGTCTAAACACTGACTTGCAGGAGACGGTCGATATTAGATAAATTCGATGAGAAATTATCTTTAATATGAAATAACAATCTTGAATTATGTGTAGACATATCAGATGGAGAAACTGTTGATGTATAGAACATTCTGAAAATGTTACATGTTTTCACAAGTGGTAGTACATGAGAAAATGGGAGTGAGCAAGTGCATGGGTAACTGGACACAACAGTACACTTAGGAATCCCATTATATCTCCATTTGAAATAAGCAATGACCTTGAAAAATTAACCTGGACAGAACGTATAAAGTACAATTTCGAACCAAACCTTCTTTGCCTTGATAATTATTTTATACAATTTAATTTCCTTTGGAAATAGTCTGGAATTTCCAAATATATGCTTCAATATACCAACAGAAGGTAACAAATATAAAATTCAAAAGTGAAATCAGAAGGCTTTTAATGAAATAGTGTTTGCAGTAATCTGAGGGAATTAATGTTGTCTTTAGTGGGAGGTTAATGTTAGGTTTCCCTGAGCCTAAAGTCCTTGCGATTGCAAAGACAACATGATTGCTGGAGATCATTCTTGAAATGTAAAGCCTCGAAGATAATGCAGGAGAAAGCTAATCCATTCACATCTGTACACCTGAGTTCAAATACTCTACAGTGATTATACGTTATGAATTAAATCCTGCATTCACTGCATTTATTGTCCAGTCCTCTGGAATATGTGAAATAAAATTATATCTTAAAAATCTATACAACGGTCATGACTTCCAAAAGTATGTGTTAAGAAATATAAAAGTTAACGTCTCAAAGTACAACCAATATTTTCTATAAATTAAAAAAGTACTGTCCCGGTTAAAATAGTTACATATTATAACTAATTATTGAGTAACTGAGTGAATACTTCCGAACTTACTCGTTGATGCATTTCGAAACAATTATTTCATTAAATTACTACTTTTGGTATCACTTGGAAAAACACTACTTATTAATAATTTTAGCAGAAGCGTTTAGTACTAGGTCAGTGCATTGTTCAATGCTGAGAGTCACAGACAAGACTATTGCTCAGGTGTGTTGTATTGATGTGTGGCTGTGATGTATTATTGTTCATAGAGTAGGTGTTAATTATGTGCTCACATATATTGTTTAACTGTGGGTGTACTTTGTCGTTTAGAATGTGTTGGGGATGCTTTTTGTGGTGTTTGTACATCTCATAGTGTACTGATGTGCTTAGTTTGTTGCTTTTTTGATGTAGTGAAGGATTTTTAGATTAGTGTCTATATTGGTGTATGTGTCTAGTGTGTTCTGTATCTTTTGGGACAAAATAATTCATTGATGAAGCTGACCCATAATTAACTGAGTAGCTAGTTGACTAAAAAGTATTCACTAAGGCAATAATTATTTATAATTTAATTAGTGAGTTCAAGATAAAACCAATGAGCAAAGTTACAGATTACTATGTCTGTGTATGTGTTTACCTGTGCAAAGCCCAAAAATAAAAGTTGCTTGTGAGTGAAGTTCAGTCCCATAATAGGAAGTTCTTCGCCATTGTCACGTGTCCAGTCTGCGTATGCTTGGTAAGCTTCCTTGAAGCCGCCATTGTCGGCAATGTTCTCCCCTGCAAGCAAGAAATTATTTTTAAATTAATTATAATTTTTCATTTGGTTTTTCAAATTCTATAAGTTGCAAAAGCATTTTGTTCATAATATAAATCTTGCAGATACGGCAATGATATCATCCCTCAGAAATTCACACAAAAATATGTAACAATTTTAAGACAACTAATTTTTCTCTGTATATTTTTGCATGGATAATGTTAAATAATAATGTTAACAGCTCATTTTGTTTGTTTGTAGAATTTGTTTAGAAGTTAGGTTTAAATTTTTTTCAAAACAATCATGTATGTAGAAACATTGTATAGTCGACTAAATGATGTGATTAAATGATTACATATACAGCTGTTTTCAAAGGTAACTTTCTGCTTTGAACTGCATGGGATTTTTAGAAATTTATCATGCAAATATAAATAAACATAATGGGACAAGTTTTTTGGAAGCCAGTGTATAGGGTTATTGTAAGGGGGGTTCAGGGCAAAAGTATTGTAGGGGTACATGTCCCTGAGACTATAGGAAATATAGCATTCCCATGAAAAACCATATTAGTTATTTATTCTGTGTAAATATCCTTGACTCTCTAAAATCCTTCTTTTAAATATAATATTTATTTTTAATCCTCAATGTAATAAATATTATATCAGTAAATGGCAATTATAAACTACGATTTGGAAAATTCAACGAGCCAAGAAAAAACTAGCTACTGTTAACATACCTAATGTAAGAGTTCCATTGAGGTGTATTCCATCGATTGCGTAGTTGTTGTACTGATTGACCATACACTCAGTTTGGCTAATAAACTTTTGTATGGTTGCGTTGCTCCACCACTGGTGTTTAATGCCATCCTTGTCGTACTGACGTCCTTCAAACATCAGAAATATACAGAAGAGCAAATCAGGTGTCAGTAAGTTAAGGTAATTCAATAGTTTATAAATGAAAAGTAAATATTGACACTATGCGGCCTAACCATCATAGTTGATTCTTAAGCCTAAGCGAGCTGCAGTAACAGACTATTTACCGCTATCATAGAATTAGTGTGTGAAAATAAATTTTATATTTATCTAAAGCTTTATTTAAATTTAGAGTTTACATGTATGTGAGGCTGAACAAATAAAACAACATTTTTTAAAGTCGTTTACATAATTTTTATAGCCTAAAAGATTGAAAATATTGTTTCGGAGTGATAAATTTGGAAGAATTTATTTTGTTATAATATGGGACTAAATAAATACATATGTCTACATTCATAAATGCATAAATTCAACAGAATACAATGTTCATAAAAGCTTAACAGAACACAAAATGCAAAATCAACTCACAACTTGTTCGGTGGTAACCCTGTCTATTGGGCTCTGAGAATACACGTGCATAAAGAAATAAAATAAACAATAGAATTTAAAATTTTGAAATGTAATGTATCACGTTAAATTTACAGTTGTTTTCAACTAAATTATAACATTTATTCTTTTATTATAGTTAGCCTTAATTTAAATTTTACCTGTATCATCAAATCCATGTGTGAGTTCGTGTCCCATAACCATCCCTATTCCACCGAAATTGAGGGATTGTGATTGGCTTTTGTCATAAAATGGCTTTTGTAAAATTGCTGCTGGAAACACAATTTGATTCAATGAAGGCTGGTAGTATGCGTTAACTGTTTGAGGTGTCATCAACCACCTGATGAGAAAAAGCAAACAAAAAATGAGGATGGCGGGATTATTGCACATTCCCAAATAAGTGCTCAATCTATATTTTTAACTAATTTATATGCAAAACGCAAAATTAATACAAACCACAACCTTAAGAATATTACATTAAGTTGGGTGGAAATTAATTTGAGTTACATTCCTTAATTTGTTTTTGTAAGATTCACATTTTTTTATTTTGTATGTGAAAATGTACTCTTTTACAATGAAAAGAAGAAAACTGCTTCTTATTTATCACTTATATACATAGTTTATAGAGTTTTAATTGTTTATAATAAATACAAAAGAAAACTAGCCAAAAATTATTTCAGGGGTTCCAACCCTCCAGCAACGTTAATACTTCTTGCATTGAAGTATACTGGAATAAAATGAAACATCAGTTAGATTGTTGAAGTTACGACATAACACTACTGACACTTGCTCTCACAATACACTCACACCAACGCACACACACTCATATACAAAAAAACACACACACTCCCCCACTCACACACACACACACACACACACACACACACACACACACACACACACACACACACACACACACACACACACACACACACACACACACACACACACACACACACACACACACACACACACACACACACACACACACACACACACACACACACACACACACACACACACACACACACACACACACACACACACATATATATATATATATATATATATATATACACACACACTGCAGCGGCCAGAATGTCCGATGCAAAGAATCAGGGTAATTGTACAGAATACCAGAATCAAACCTAACCTGGTTAAATAATTGGCTAAATTTATATGTAAAAATTTTAAAGCATTATAATAATAATAATATTAAAACAAGGGTAAATAATAGTAAATTGAAGAAAATTAGAAATAACTTTAGACTTAAAAAACATAAATTATAATCAATAAGAAAAATTATCACTTCAAAGTGGATAGCCTAAATTATGTATACAAAAAAGACGGTAATTGTGTAGTATAACAAACTCGGCCTAGATGCCGGCTATTAAAATAATTGTAATTAAATATAATCAGGAATAAAGAATGTAAATTTATAAGATGTGAGGAAAGTAAATTAGGCCTAGCTAGGGAAAATATTATTTATGTAAAAGTAAAGTTTAAATGTTAAAATGTAATAGCCTAGAAATTAGGTTATACTAGAAGCAGTCATATTTGATTCCGGAAAAATCCGCTTAGGGTATTGATTATAAATCTTGTCACTACGAAACGAAAGCGCTACAGTCGAACTTTGGATTAGGAATTTTAAAAAGTAAATTAAATTAAATAAGAAGAAATAAAGTCAAATACGTTATTAAATAAAAGGTAAAAATGGAAAGGACACATCAGAATACAGAAACGCCTTTTACAAAAAGTGAAACTAATCTTAGTTCAGAATTTCCGAACAAACAAAGTCAATTGCCATGGCAACGGCTTTCTGATTGGTCAAAAGTTGAAAAATGGATACTATGAAGTGGGGCCTCACAAAAGGGACGCTATCCAGAAAGAGAATGCATTAGGCTCTCAAGGCGAGCAGACGTGTTTTTGTACCATGCGAAAAGGACAAGAAAAAATGTGCTAGAAACAGAGTAAAAAGTGCTACGATGTGATCAGGGGAAGGAAGATATATATGAGCAAGGGCTCATATATACCCAGAACAAAATTTCGACCACCAAAATGCAAAATTAAAGAAAATAAGAAGATTAACCGAAATTATGGAGAGACGCCTACCTACCAAGACCCTTGAAGCTGTAATGGGACCGACAGATGACAACATTAATGAAGATAAAAAGATTTCTACAGTACAAGGTTATATAATCAATTTCATTATTCTTTTTTAATAACATTTTACTTCAAATTATATTAACTTAAATTCAAAATTAAATAAGATGGGAATAACCTAAGGGACTGATTAGTCAACTCTCTTAGGTTACCCAAATTTAAGTAACAAAGATTCAAAATTGACTTTCCATTCCCATCGCTGAGGGAATGTATGGATTAAGTTAAAGATGTATATCTTATATGGCTTTTTCTAAGTGAATTTCTAATGAATAATTTCTAAAGAAGTTAATTGTTCAAGGCCTAGCCTAAAGGCATTAAATAGTAATATTAAGTGTTTGAAAAAGAATCAGATTTTAAAATATGTTAAATTTAACTGTAACAATCAAAACTATATACAAAATTAATTATGGTAACTTTGATAATTTAAATTATATACAAAATTAATGGTAATAAGAAAATTTAAAAAACATAGAATGAGATAATAATGTTTAATTAAATGGCAAGTTGTATGAAATTTTGAAAAAGTAATTAGTCAAGAAAATCCTGTTAAATTAAATAAAAACAATAATAATTAATTTGAACCTTAGAACAAATAAATAAAAAGGTATATTTTCCAATTAGCTGTGTTTTCATTCTAAATAAGATAAGTTCACTAGGTATCCAGGTCTTTAAATCACAAGTGTCTCTCAAAGATTCCACTACCCGAAAAGGAGCTTGAACAGGGCTTATCGGAGGCTAATTGGTTTTATCAAAAATTCAGGGGTTGGTTCCTCTGAGAGGTTTATTCCTTGAGGCACAGGTCTATGAAATTAGATTCGTAGTCAATGGATAAACCATTACTTTCTTACTGACTTAGCAATTGATGAAAAGAAAGAAACACAGTAAGGCCAGGAGAAAAAAAACGTCAGTAAGAAAAGTATGGCGCCCAACATTTGAGGCTCGATGCTTACACTGTAACATCGGGTCAACATCAAATAGAGACAGATTTAAATCGACTAAGGAGCCTAGTGAAACAAAATTAATTAAATAGAATTCAATTAAAATTGTAAATAATAATAGGAATCATAAAATGAAAACCAAAGAAGTTCTTTAAATTAAATAAGAGTTAATTATAATAAAAATGAAATTAAAAAGAACTTAGAATAAATAATAATAATTAAAAGGAAATAATTAAGTAAAATAAAATTTAGTAGGCGTCGGTAGGGCATAATAAAAAAAAAATAATGTTAGTTATTAATAAAAGTAAATAGAATACATAGGCGTTAGATAGACAAGGTCAAGGGAACACTGAACCGGATCACATCGAGCACAATTATAAATGAATATTTAATTAAATACTCAGTATATAGTAAAAATATAGAAGTAGGAGAAGTTAGTAAGGGAATAAAAGGATAGTTAAATACGAGTCTTTAAGATGGCGACAAAACAGAGAAAAGACAAAGAACCATCTGAAATGATGGAGTTTTTTAAAAAAATGATGGAGGAACAGAAACAAGGGAGAATAAAGGAACAAGAAGAATTAGTAAAAAAGATAGAGGGACAAAGAAAGAAAGAAAGAGAGGAGGAAAAAGTAGACAGAAAGAAAGAAAGAGAGGAGGAAAAAGTAGAAAGAAAGAAAGAAAGAGAGGAGGATAAACAAGAAATTAAGAATCTTTGGGAAATCATGAATAAGAGGATAGATGAAATAAATGAAGGAATTACAAGAAAGAATGAGGAAATGGGAAATAAAATCCAAGAGACTATAGAAAAGATGTATAACTTAGAGGTAACAGTCAGTGAAAATAAACAGACTGTAGAAACAGTTAAGGGAGAAGTCAAAAAAGTAGAAAGAAGGGTACAAGTAGTTGAGAATAAGATAAAGAATATGGGAGAAGGAATAAATATAGCTACCTTGTTTAAATCAAGGATGTTTGAGATGGGTGATAATGGAGACAAAAGCAAGAAGGAATTCTACGGTAGGGAAGATGAAGACCCTATTGATTTCATTAAACACCTAGAAGGTTGATGTCCGAAATTGATCCTGACATGGAGGAAGGACAAAAAAGGAAAATAATGGAGAGACATCTTAAAGCACCAGCACAAGAATGGTGGTTGGCCATGAATATGGAGGAGGAAAATTATGATGAAGTTAAGGAGAGATTCTTTAGCCACTTTTGGGGATCTCATGCACAAGAGAGAATTCGAGGAAGAATCGAAAATGGAAAATATGAATACCATCGAGGCACAAACAACATGGTAAATTATTTCTTAAAAATGGTGAACACGGCGAGACACCTAACCCCGCCATACAATCAGGCGGAGTTAATTATGAAGATTATGAAGCATTATGGGAACAGAATGTATATAGGATGTTCCGGGATGGTGGCTACCGACATAGAGGAGGCGGTAAAATACATCCGAAGGAACATGGAGCAGGAGGCTACCAGGAACCGGACTCAGCCTAGGACTGAGGAACGGGAACCTGAGAGGAGAGGGTGGACACACCAAACGAGAAACCCCGGATACAAGGGAAATTGGAGGCAAGAGACTTACCCGGTAGAAGGGAGAGGAAACTGGAGACAGGGGCCCTACCAAAGAGAGGGACCAAGAAATAGGCCGCAAAATCAGTGGCAACAACAAAGGCCAGAGTACAGGCCACAAAACCAAACGGAAGAAGGCCCACAGACAAAAGAAAAGAGACCACAAAATCCAGGGCCAAGTGGTCAATCAAAAAACTAAATGAGAGGATCCCTAATGGTAGGAAGGAAAAGAGGAGACAACCATTAGAGATCCAACAACAAACAAAAGATAGGAAATATTACCCGGAGAAACAGGGAACATTAAATAAAGGAAAGGCGGAAGACCTAAAGAACAAAAATAAAAAAACAATACAACAGGAAAATAACAATGAAGTACACCAAAATCAAGAGCTTAGAGTTGGTGGACTATCTCTTGATATTCGTGCTGAATTGTTAGAAGAGGACAAGGAGATTGGAGAAGGTAACCAGAAGAAAGAGCCATGCCCTGTAATTGACTGTGAGGTAGAAGAGCTCTCTATAGAGGTAGAGATTGACACGGGTGCAGACGTGTCAGTCATTCAAGAAAAGGCTCACAACAACCTCAAGTTGCATGGGCTTAAGTTCCTGGAACTACCCATCAACAATGTGGGAGTTGTAACAGCCATTAAGACTGCACAGATAAAGGTTACCCGGCAATGCTTAATTCCCATAACAATTAAAGGCATAAAAGTGGACTGCATCTTCATAGTGGTCTCCAAACTTCGGTCGGAGATGATTATGGGGTGCAACACACTGTATGACCTAAAGGCACGGATAAACATGGATAGACGCTTTGTGACCTTCGAGATAGAAGGGAAGATGGTGTACCAGGACTTTAAAAATAAAATACAAAAGATAGAGGAAAATAAAGAAATCCGAAAAATATGTCAGATAACCCAGGGAAAAGAAGATGCATCAACAATAGGGCATCAAAGCAAAAAGGAGGGGTTAATACGACAGTGCGAGAAGCAGGGGCACTGCCGAATGAATGAAGGAGGAAATGGACAAGAAACAAGTAAAGGGGAAATCTTAAATATAAAAAACGAACATCAAAGAAAAATAAAAAATGAAACAGAGGAAAAATTAAACAAAAACAAAAAATTAAATAACAAAAATGAAAATATAATAAATAAGGAAATTAATTTAAGATCTGACGGAGTCAATACAGGAGATAAAGAAACAAAGGACATGGAAAGAAGAGCTGCAGCTGAGATTAAGAGAAAAACAAAATATAAACAAGGTAAGGCCGAAATAGTGCCAAAAAGGGGAAATAATGTGAGTGAAAAAATAATAAATAAGAAAATAAATATAAATAAAAATATAAACGTTGCGTCGAAACAATTAAAAGGGGGGAACAACGAGGTTAAAATGAATAACCAACAAGTAGCTCGGAAGCCCATGACTAAAACTTTAGATTCTGGAGAGATAACCCAAAGGAAAGAAATTGAAATTAAAGAAAGAAAAAAGAAAAACCCATTTACTAGATCAAGAGTTCGAAAGTCAATTAAAATGAGAACCAATCCAAATACGAGAAGAACCTTCATTTCATTACAATTCAAAAACAGAAAAATAAAAGGTAGATTAAGGAGAATAAGGGAAAGTTAAGAAATTGGAAAAGGAGAAAGAAGAAAAAGAAAGATAAAGCTGGACGGATAATAAGAAAATATTTGAGAATAAACCATTTAGGAATCGAAGAAGAAGAAACAGAAAATAAATGTATATTAGACAAAGAACAGCAAAATCAATTAAACCAGCTAATATTGGAATATGACGATATATTTAGCGAGATACCGGGAAGATCAAATAAATATAAGCATCAATTGAAACTAATAGAGAATAAAACTTTTGTACGAAGGAATTATCCAATTCCAATTAATTACCGTAAACAGGTCCAAGAAGAGATTGAAAGAATGCTCAGATATGACATCATCGAACGCTCAAGAACTCCTTACATCAACCCAATGGTGACAGTAATAAAACCAGACAAGACCATCCGTCTGTGCCTAGACGCTAGGAAGTTGAATGATATAACTATGCCGGATTATGAAAGTGCACCCACTATTGACGATATACTAAGGAAAGGTCGCAACAGGCGATATTTTTCAAAAATAGATTTAACGTCACGTTTCTGGCAAATACCGTTGACTAATGAGTCCAAAAAATATACAGGATTTTTATTTAATAATAAAGTATATAATTTCAAAGTGGTGCCTTTCGGACTCCAAAACTCCCTAGCGGCTCTAGTGAGAACGGTAGATATCACTTTGGGTAAGGAGTTAGAGGAAAATCTTTTAGTGTATGTCGATGATCTGTTGTGTCTATCTGAGACATTCGATGAGCACCTCAGTCACCTGAGGACAATTTTCACCAGATTCAGAGAGGGGAATTTAACCATCAACCCGAAGAAAACCTTGTTCTGTCAACAAGAGGTGAAGTTCTTAGGATATATCTTCAGACAAGAAGGGGTCACCACAGACCCAGAGAAGCTACAGGCAATACAGGATTTCCCAGAACCTAGAAACAAAAAACAACTACAATCGTTTCTAGGTTTTGTAAATTACTATGCACGATTTACAAAGAAACATGCTGAAGAGACTTCACCCTTGTTGAAATTACTAAGAAAAGATCAGCCCTGGATCTGGGATGAATACATGAGTAAAGCCTTCAATAGGGTAAAAGACTTGTTTACGGAATCAGTCACTCTGATGCATCCAATCGAAGGGCAACGTAGGCCCTACGTTCCTACAGACAGATGCATGTGATAATGCAATTGCCAGTCAGATTTTCCAGAGAGATGGACAAAAGCAAATGCAAGTAATAGGGTTCGTTAGCCGAACACTTAAGAGTTGTGAGAAGGCATACACTATATGCGAGAAAGAATTATTGGCTATAGTGCATGGCTTGAAAAAATTTCGGCCATTAATAGTGGGAGCGCCACTAACTATCATAACGGATAATAAGGCATTGAAATTTATGAACACGTGCAATTTCACTAATTCACGAATCACTAGGTGGATATTGGCGATTCAGGAGTATCAACCAACAGTGATACATTGCCCAGGAAAGGAAAACATACCGTGCGACGTCGTGAGTCGGATGTATCAGAATGAGATGGATAATAAGGGAAACAGTCAGAACCGTCAGGTTATAAAAGTAGGACGGTTACAAATAGGATGTGAAGAAACACTAAAAGCAAAGTTTCAAAACATAAAAAACTTACAAAGACAACAACCAGAATTAGAAAAAATTTTTGAAAACGTGACCAAATTTAAGAAATATTCAATACAAGAAGGGATATTGTGTAAAGAAGTCAAAAATAAAATAAAGCTAGTAATCCCGGAATCAATAATAAACGAGGTAATTGAGAACATACATCAGATATATGCTCACATAGGGAGAAATAAAATAACGAATATAATGAGCCAGAGCATGTATATAAAGCAAATGAAGAAACGGATATTACAAGTGATAGAAAGATGTCAGATATGTCAGTACGCAAAACCGACAAATAGATACCTCCAAGGAAGCACGAAACCAATCGTCTCAAGAGGGCCAGGCGAAATGGTGGCGATAGACCATCTAGGGCCCTTACCAACCAGCGTTGGTGGGGTAAAACATATATTGGTAGTAATAGATAGCTTCTCGAAGTATGTTAAGTTATATGCAGTACGAAGTACCACAACAAGGAGCTCAAAGTTGAAGTTAATGCATTATTTTCAAGCAGTAGGGAAACCAAGCAAGATCCTTACAGATTTTGGAACTGCATTTACATCACGGCAATGGCGTACTTGGATCAGGTGTGAAGGAATCCAACACATACTGAGCCCAGTACGGCACCCGCAGGTGAATTTAGCAGAAAGAGTAAATAGAGAACTGAGAAGGATATTGCGGACCTACTGCTATGATAACCAATCGCACTGGCGGAAGTACCTGTCATACATAGAAGGAGTAATCAATGCTTTACCGCATGAAGCTACTGGATACACTCCAGAGCAGATTCAGTTCGGGGTTGATCCGGAATATGTGTGGCAAGGATTTGTACCAGACGTTTGTAAAAATGTAGTAACGGAAACACAACAGCAGCGTGTGCAGAAGGCATACGATAGAATGAGAAGGACAGGAGAGCTCAGGGCTGAGAAATTAAATAGAAAGACGAAGCAGACGGAATTGAAATGTGGAGACAAGGTACTGATAACAAGGGTAAATAGATCTAACTTGAGCCGTCAAGAAACCGAGAAGATGCTATTAATTTACCAGGGTCCATATGTAGTGGCTAGACGATTGGGGGCAAAAACTTATGAAATAGCAAACTTGGAAACAGGGAATATAAGGGGGATCTATGACATCAAAGACATAAAGATATTTAAAGAATAAAGGATAATAAGGAAAGGTAAATAAAAAATGATCCATCAGTGACAAAGGGAGTAACGGGTAAGTAATAAAAATAAAAATGTAAAATAAATCTAAGTAGTAGATTAAAGCAGTAACATAATCCAAATACATAGGACAAATAATATAAAATCAGTATTAAAAGTAAAAGAAAAAGCCATATGTTAAATGAACGGGATTCATTGAATTTATTAAAGTAAATGTTGTGTTAAACAACAATGAATGTGAAATATAAGGATTACAATATACAATATTGTATAGTTAATATAAACTTGAAATAAGATTAAATAAAAAAGAATGTGACTAAGGACAGGAGTAATAAATGAGTAAATAGAATGTGAAGTGACTAATGTGACAATGATATATATGTGAGTGAAAGGGACAGGAGAGTAAATTGTGAACTTTAGTAAAATTAATTAAGTTATGAAGATGAATAGAAATAGTAGATTAATGAAAGGAATATGAAAATTTTAATATAAACTAGTATAAGTGTTAATGTTACTTTTCACAAATATGTTATTAATTATGTTTATCTGTTTCAAGGGAGAGAAGAACCAAAATTTTCATATTTTAAAAAGGGGGGAATTTTGCAGCGGCCAGAATGTCCGATGCAAAGAATCAGGGTAATTGTACAGAATACCAGAATCAAACCTAACCTGGTTAAATAATTGGCTAAATTTATATGTAAAAATTTTAAAGCATTATAATAATAATAATATTAAAACAAGGGTAAATAATAGTAAATTGAAGAAAATTAGAAATAACTTTAGACTTAAAAAACATAAATTATAATCAATAAGAAAAATTATCACTTCAAAGTGGATAGCCTAAATTATGTATACAAAAAAGACGGTAATTGTGTAGTATAACAAACTCGGCCTAGATGCCGGCTATTAAAATAATTGTAATTAAATATAATCAGGAATAAAGAATGTAAATTTATAAGATGTGAGGAAAGTAAATTAGGCCTAGCTAGGGAAAATATTATTTATGTAAAAGTAAAGTTTAAATGTTAAAATGTAATAGCCTAGAAATTAGGTTATACTAGAAGCAGTCATATTTGATTCCGGAAAAATCCGCTTAGGGTATTGATTATAAATCTTGTCACTACGAAACGAAAGCGCTACAGTCGAACTTTGGATTAGGAATTTTAAAAAGTAAATTAAATTAAATAAGAAGAAATAAAGTCAAATACGTTATTAAATAAAAGGTAAAAATGGAAAGGACACATCAGAATACAGAAACGCCTTTTACAAAAAGTGAAACTAATCT
>JBAIZL010000393.1:5822500-5842500 GCA_036971475.1 Prosapia bicincta
GAGCAATCGTGTGTGGTCCGTCAAATTGTGGCAAAGCAAATGTAATATTCAATCTTTTGTTCGAAGCAAACGGGCTGAAGTTCGCCAACATTTATATTTTCTCAAAATCACTTCACCAGCCTAAATATAAGTTTCTGTCCATGGTGCTGGAAGAATCGGGTATCGGCTATTTTCCGTACAGCGACAACGAAAACATCATCAATCCACGTGAAACGGAACCGAATTCCATTATGATTTTCGACGATATACATTGTGAAAAACATGATAATATACGTAACTACTTCAGTATGGGTAGACATAGTTTAGTTGACTCTTTTTATCTAGGCCAAACGTACAGCAGGATCCCCAAACATCTAATCCGAGACAATACCAATCTGATTGTTGTATTTAAACAGGACGATATGAATTTAAAACATATTCATTCGGATCACGTTGGCACGGACGTGTCGTTTAACACTTTCAAAGAGCTCTGTGCAACAGCTTGGAAAGAGAAATTCGGCTTTATAGTAATAGATAAAGACAGCGATATAGATCAGGGTCGATATAGAATCGGTTTTGATTCCTTCGTAAAAGATTTATAATGTGTATATACACGTATAATGATATATCGCCATATGCTAATGGCGGCACTACCAAAACACCAAAATCAAATTTATGTTGTTTCTATTATCTCGATAAGAAGAGGTTTTGCGGAAACTACTGTAGCAGAATAGGCACGGACATGTATTTAATAGACGCTGCTGGAGACATAAGCGGTTCGGATCGTACAGCAAGAGTTTACCGCCTATAATTCTGATAATGATCACATCCGCAAATAGAATCTATAATCGGGACATTTGGAATAGGTTCATGCATGAATGCGATAAAGGCGGCGTACCGTTTGAATTGATAATAAACAATGAACACATGCTGAAAGGAACTGCTAGGCATCCGCAAAACTTGGTATCCAGATTTCGACCGTTTCCTGATTTTTTTCAATCGGACACTGACTCCCAGTCACGGAGGCATAGAGTACACGCAAGTATACCTCGACATGTTACAGTACAGATGTTCATTGTCGTATGCGTCCCGTTGTGTAGTAATCACGGAAAGGACAATTCCCATAGTTGGCCCTATAAAGGCGTACAAGCTTATAAGCAGTGTAAAGTGTTGTGTAGACATTAGCTACAATGTGAAATATGGTCCTAGGCCTTCGTCACTACCCTTACGCGGTAGGGGTAAATTTTACGAGGCTGTAAATAATAAGGCACAAGGTGTGTTTACAACCGAATTTCTAAAGGTAGCCCTGCCGATGGTGCCTAATCAGTGTCATCATTTCGGGTTGTCTTTTGACGGGTCAAAATATACGGTTGTCGATCGTAGGCAACTTCAAATGTGGTGCACATACACGGGAGCAAACGCTGATGAGTTTCTACTTTTGAATAGTTATCTCTTCGAAAACTCTATACCTAAGCTAAGAGTACATGTAAGATATGCCCAGAGATGATAATCCAATAGTAGCCGAAATACCTCAATGGCGTGACAATATAAAACGTACCTTTGTCTTTAGGAACGCCGAGAGGGTGGAAAGTATACCGTATTTTGACATAAACATGTACAGATACTGCCGAGGTTTACCTTGGGCCAATTCGAAATTGATGAAAGTGTCCGCATCACAGGTTGTGCAATATCTATTGCGTGAAAAGCGTTACGCCATGTTTTTTCGATCTTTGGAACTGTCTTAAAAGCTATATGATAGTCGAATTACGGGTCATTTCATAATAATGATGCAGATTGTAGATGCGCACTGCGCAGTGCTAAATATTACTACGATCTGCTCCTAGCGTAGTGTCACTTGCGTGAAGATAATTCTTGTGTGTCTGGGTCACTGGCGTGGAGTTAATTCTTCCGTAAACCAAAGTGTGTCTGGGTCACTGGCGTGGAGTTAATTCTTCCGTAAACCAAGGGTTTGTGTCACTGGTGTGGAGTTAACCCTGTGTGTGTCTGGATCACTGGCGTGGAGTTAATTTTTCTAAACCAAAGTGTGTCTGGGTCACTGGCGTGGAGTTATTTCTTCCGTAAACCTGAGTGTATTCACGTGTGGAGCAGATTTAAAATTTTTAAAAAATTTAAAAATAGAAACATACAAAAAAATATAAAAATTACAAATTAAAAAAAAAATTTATCAGGAGACTACATTTTGTCATGGAGTGGTAGTCACTTGGGAGTAGCGTTGGTTTGGGGCTACTCCCCAAGGGGTAAGCCTTCTGCTTGCCCCGGCTTGAATTGCGGGCATTGAATCGGCTTCACTGATTCAGTTGGCGGTCCTAACCCCGTGAAAACTACAGAAGGCAAGCGTAGCGACTTCTTGAGAGGTCAATGGGGTATCTCAGATCGAGGGCTGGCGCTTGATTGATGTCGCACGGTAAGTGTAATAATCATTCAATTGTATATCATTTGTTTTTGTTGTTGCTATATTGTTTTCGATCTTGTTTTTTAGAGACATTCGAGCTGGCTCAGACCGTAATGGCATTGGTCAGTGGATAGCAGTATTTACATAACTATTTTGGTATGCATTGGTAGCTATCTACATATTGTCTAGGCTCATATCATAAAGGCTACTTATCGGATACTATGTGTTAATACATCGTCATGCTATCCATCGGGTACTGTGTGTTAGCTATTGTGGTAGAGTAGCTATCTTTATGGATATATTGCCTAAAGCTCAGGTCATAAAGGCTTTGGCCTGTGGTTTACAGACATAGTAGGCCCATGTAGGGATTCATGTATGTCAGCTTAGCATAGTATGTATGTAGGCTTACATGCATATTTGTTTAACACATTATGTGGGCTGTCATATATATTGGTTTAACATGGTATATAGGCCTTCACGTCTTACAGCGACCGTTTGCGTTGTGTTGCGTAAGCCTACCGAGCGCCTGCAATGTGATTAGTCGATTCAACTTGTTGACTATTTGAACTCTATGCATAATTGTTGGTCGGTTAAAATTAGCGTTTAGTTGGAACGTTGGTCATTTGATTTAACCGATCATTTTTTGGCAATTTCATATATTATTTGATAACCATCCCCCACTTAATGCCAGATTCCAGGGTTACTTTACCTATGGGCAGTCTTCGGGATGGCTTTTACCTGAGGCCTTGCTCCGTGTTAGCTTTACCTAAGGCCTAGCTCCTGGGTGGCTTTACCTCAGGCTCGACTCCAGTATGACTTTACCTAAGACCCGACTACAAGGTAGCTTTACCTGAGGCCATGCTCCAAGGGTAGCTTTACCTAAGGCCTGGCTCGAAGGTGGTTTTTCCTAGAGCACGACTCCAGGGTAACTTTTACCTAGGACCCGATCATTTTTGGCAATTTCATATCTTATTTAAAACTACCCCCACGTGAATCCACCCCCATAGCTTGCCAAAATGTACTTTAAACATACCACATACAGTCATTTGATCCAAACGATCAATTTTTGGCAATTTCATATTTTATTTAAAAACTACCCCTGGTGAAACCACCCCCAACCATAGCGATGATGCACTCTAAATTCACCCTATCAGTCAAGACACATTTTTCCAAAATTTTTTCGAAAACATCCCCCCACCCTGAATCCACCCTAGGAGCTACCCCCGGGCAAGGTCCTGAACATAACTGAGAACACCCCTACACCTCGGGGTAGGTTAGGTTAGATGCAATTTACCTACCTTAGGTTAGTGGGTTAGAATATATTTTTTTTCTCAAAACTACCCCCAACCCCTCTAAACGTAGTCAAACCCACACCAAAGTCTACGATCAAGACCGCACCGACCTCCTCCATCATCCAAAACTACCCCTATACTCACCGGTGATGTACAGGACAGTTAGGGGTAGTTTGTCCCCAAGTGTCGATATTTCTACTTGTATGCACTAGCGTTATGTTACATATAGGCCTACACTATTTACACAGGTGCTTCTGTCTTTCACCTAATGACGCACAGTCAATTTAGGCTACATAGTGGCGAATAGTACTACTAGGGCAGTGTCAAAATAAAATTTAAAAAATATTAACAGGTAAATATGGAAAAGTGGTTCTATGGAGAAATCCGCTCAAAAGTTGCCTAATTATAAAAAATTCAAAATTTCCAAGTACTGCTACAACAGTCCAAGTACTGTTCAAAACTATAGGAACACTAAAAATGAGCAGGTTTATATATAAAAATAAATTATTTCCTAAAACAATTTCATTTGTAATATTTACAGGGTCCATTCAATTAATATCGGGACTAGTTCCCTGTTCGCAACGGAGCGGTGAAGGGGGGTCCGCCTCGGACCAGTCTGTAGAGGGGTCCCCCACCAGTCAGGCGAGCTGCGGGCATGCATTGAGATAGAAAGTGCAACTTTTGTCACATCGCGCTAGCATGGAGCGGACCTTCACGCTACGCTGTGAAGTTTTGCTTTAAACTCGGGAAATACGCGTCCGAGACACTTGAACTCATTAAACAGGCTCATGAGAATGATACCTTGAGCCTCACAAGTGGTGTTTGAGTGCACAAAATATTTAAGGAAGGCCGGGAGCTCGTCGAAGACTCCTCGAACCGATGCTCAGGTGGCCAAAGTGAAAACAGTTTTGGGACACTGACCGGCGTTTAACAATCGCCCATATTAGTGAGGAGGCTGGCCTTTTATTCGAACCGTCCACGCTACTGTAACGGAGGATCTTGCGAAGAAGAAAGTGTGCGTAAAGCTGGTGCCGAATGCCTTGAGCGAGGAACAAAAACTTTCGAGGGTGGAAATTTCGCAAGAAATATTGGACTGCGTCCAGGAAGATGAAGATTTTCTCAACATTGTTATTACCGACTATGAATCGTGGGTGTTCCAGAACGACCCGGAAACAAAACGTCAAAGTTCAGAATGGTCGAAATCGAAAATCAAAACCATGCTGATTGTTTTTTATTCGACCGACGTGGCATTGTTCACAAGGAGTTCGTAACTACTGGAAAACATGTAAATGCTGCATTTTACGTGCAAGTACTGACGCGCCTGGTAGAATCGCGTAACTCGCGTGCAACCAGCCATTGCGAAGAGTTGGAAACTTAACCATGACAAATCACCGTGCATGGTGTTATGGTTTTGTGACAGCTGGTGGCGAAATTCGGCATGCAACTTTGCCTCACCCCCCTTACAGCTCAGACCCGGCTCCACCAGATATTTTTTGTTGGTTCGACTCAGTCGTGGCGGTTCAAGAGGTGACGACAATGGTTCTAAACAGTATTTCAGAAACCGACGTCAATCGGGCTTTTGACGAGTGCCAGACGCGCCAAATTAAGAGCATCGATACAGGAGGAATGTATTTTTGAAGATTATTATGTAATTGTAATGATACCTGCAATAAATTTTGATTTTTGGTATCAGTCCCGATACTTTTTGAATAGACTGCGTATATACTTTCTTTCATAATACTGACCAAAATATGTGAAAGGGAAAGTAGCATCCTTGACGATGTAACATCTATAAGCCTTTCAAATAAGTAAACAGTATCTATACATTCGTTGTTTTGACCATTAAGTTGATAAAAATCACACTAGACCACAGAACATTACAGAGCATAAACCTTACCCATTGCAAGTCAGCTAGTCAAGACAACTTATTAACGGGTATAAAGACTAGCCCAGCTAGTCATGAATGTCGTCATTGTTTGATTAATTTGTTTGCTTCAAGAGAGTTTTATTTCTGACATCATCTACAAGACTAGACGTCTGTGCTTTCTAAGGGATATTTATTGACTTTTAAAACTTACATCTTAAATAGAATAATATATTTTTGGCAGATTGACCTTTTCTCAGACATCTAAACATAACAGAACGCTTCAGCAGTTTTTATGTCAACTGAAGTGAGAAGATCAGTATAGGTGTTACTCGGTATCAGTAGCAGATGTTTGTTGTGTTTTATAACCACTATATTCTTGTGTGTACGTACACACCTGCAGTTGTTGTGCAGGTGTAACTTGTCAGAGCTACTATTCTTTGATTGTATCAAAGAGTATGTGTGATTTGTATTGGGATTGTTCGTTTAATATGTTTCAATTTTGCGTTTTTGTGTGATTGCAAAATTCATATAGTTCTAGTGAGTGTTGAGATGTGGTCCTTTTTTGTTGATAAGTAAGATTTCTAGGTTATGGTGTAACGTTATTTTTTGTATTACCGCCTAACTAGTCCCGATAGTAAATAATTTTATTTGTCGCCACGAGAGAGCGACAGCTGACCGATAGTAACAGCTGTGCGGGCAAAGTTTGATATTTCCGGTATAGTTTTAAATTAAATGAGTAAGTCGTGAGGAGAGTTTGATACAAGGCAGTCGAGAGAGAACACGTCTTCCTGGAACCAACGGAGTGCATCCCGCGGCATGCTATGATCCCGAGAGAACCAGTGAAAAGTAACCCATAGTCCTAGTAACGACTCACACCAGGTAAACGACTTATTTAATGTTTCTTTTATATTTGTTACTAATTTGTATATCTATTTGTCCACGGCCCGTGGAGGATTTTATGTCAGTTAATTGTGCTAATGCTTTTTTAAAAATAGTATCGTTGATTTCACGTTATATCAAATCCTCAGACGGCAGTGTCGTTACAATAGTAAATGTCTTTGTATTTGTGTCCTATTTCTTGTATGTGATTATAGAATGCTGAGTTGGTGTTCTGTTTGTGTTCCTCGGTTTTTTGTTTGAAGCTGCTACCTGTTTGCCCAATGTAGAATTTGTTGCACTTTGTGCAGTTTTGTATACGCTTGGTGCTTGTAGTTTATATTTTTGTTGGTTTCGTGTTGTATTTTGTATTGTAAATTTTTATTAGTTTAGTATGCCGTTTTGTATCCTTTTTTTGAAACACTAACTCCGAATTCTACAAGATTGGCCACGGAGCGATCAAAAACGTTGTCTCAGTAAGTTTTTAAAAATTTACAAAATTCAAAGTTCGGATGGTCATAAACTAATGTAAAAGTGAATAATTAAGTTTCACTGAATGTAATAGACTACAAAATAAAAGAGTAAGTTTTATAAAAACTGCACACAACCATAAACTACAACTACAGTTTGTAACAGTACACAGAAATAAAACTAGACAAACTGGCACGTTAGGTATTAAGCTTCTGGTGTGGTAGCATGCCCTCTCATAACACATAACTTACACACTACAGGGACTGAAGGTGTTAACTTAATTTTAGAAATTAGTATAAATAACAACAAATAAAAGATGTACACAATACTCACAAATTAATTATTTATTTACTCAAACGCATTTCAATGACAAAGTCATCATCATCAGTGAGTGCTGCTACTAAAAACTCTAGCGTACAACTACAGGGAGTGAGTTAGAGTTTGTAGTAGCAAAACTCACTAATGATGATGATGACTTTGTCATTGAAACGCAATTGAGTGAATAAATGATTAATTTGTGAGTTTTGTTACGTTTTTTTATTTGTTATTAACATAACTTCAAAGCTAAGCTCAAAGAATAGTTGGTGGCATAAATACTCTGTCTTGTTTTCTGCAGTGTCAAGTTTTTCCAGAAGTCTGAGAACGGAATTTTTTCTATAATTCAACATATTTTGAAAGTATTGATTTTCATTCGCTTCCAGATCCTTGTACTGTTCGTCTAACTGGTTATTATCCATAATATAGTCAGGATAGCCTAAACAAGACACAGAAAATAATATTTATATATATTTATATATATATATATATATATATATATATATATATATATATTTATTGAATTTGAGGATTTGTCAATCTGGGAGAGGCTGGGATAAAAATTTTAAAAATTTTATGGACTGAAAATTAAACAAAATGAGTGAATAGATCTTAATTTAAATGCATTCTATATATAATTTTCCGCTCAATGGACATTACATAGAGGTATTTGGCAAATAAAGTTAAATGCTTGCCAAAGCTAACAAAGTCCTAGATATCAAACATTTAATTTCAATTTTAACAAACTAGAATCTTATGAAAAATATTTAGTTGAAAAGACTTCTTTAAAGTCCGTTAAACATTTCAGCCTCTGTTACAGTCATGTTTTCATGGATAAAGTCACAGCTAATCCAATTAGTGCTCTACGCACACTCCTCTAATATCTTGCCAACACCAAATGAGGCAACAAACATTGTACACGTATTATACAAGTGTTCTCAGTCTACCGATAACTCTTTTACAACAAAACTATGCTCATGCTATAATATTTTACTTTCCTTGAGAAAGGTTAAAGTAGGCCTATATATGAATTTTGTTTAATACTGGCCAAATAAAGTGCTTCTTTAGCCAATAAAAGAAAGAAATGAAACTTTATAAACACGTTGACAAGGGACCAACCACCAAAGAGTACTCGGTCCTTGTAGTCCTGCTTCTGCTAATAATCTTCCTTCAGTACGGTCATATACCTAGCTCCAATACTTCTTGCGTACTTTTAACGTGCTATTACATTAAGCAATAATCCTTTTCCAGTAATAATTCTCCATGAATATCTGCAGCATAAGTACTACACTCTGTAATATACTCCTACTGCATAACCTGCAAGACAACACACACAAATAATCTCTATTCAGTACCTCAAGAACGGTATTATTCGTAACAATAATATTTCTTGTGTTCCTCTGGCATGGTATACCACTCAGCAATAATTCGTCATCAGTCGTTCCAGTCACAATCTTTAGTATTACACAATGCCACAATTCTTCTTAAGCTTTACCATTCCAGTGTTAAAATCAGCAAAAATACTTTTTTGTATTGTACTCAGCAAAAATTCTTTTTCAGCACCACTGGTCTGGTAACCCAGTCAGTATCAATCTTCGTTAAAATGCAGTAGCTTACTTTTACATTCAGCCAAAATACTTTTTAGTATTGTACTCAACAAACATTCTTCTTCAGCAAAACTGGTCTGGTAACTCAGTAAGTATCAATCTTCGTTAAAATACACTAGCTTAGTTTTACAATCAGCCAAAATACTTTTTAGTATTGTACTCAACAAACATTCTTCTTCAGCAAAACTGGTCTGGTAACTCAGTAAGTATCAATCTTCGTTAAAATACACTAGCTTAGTTTTACAATCAGCCAAAATACTTTTTAGTATTGTACTCAACAAACATTCTTCTTCAGCAAAACTGGTCTGGTAACTCAGTAAGTATCAATCTTCGTTAAAATGCACTAGCTTAGTTTTACAATCAGCCAAAATACTTTTTAGTATTGTACTCAGCAAACATTCTTCTTCAGCACAACTGGTCTGGTAACTCAGTAAGTATCAATCTTCGTTAAAATACACTAGCTTAGTTTTACAATCAGCCAAAATACCTTTTAGTATTGTACTCAGCAAACATTCTTCTTCAGCACAACTGGTCTGGTAACTCAGTAAGTATCAATCTTCGTTAAAATACACTAGCTTAGTTTTACAATCAGCCAAAATACCTTTTAGTATTGTACTCAGCAAACATTCTTCTTCAGCAAAACTGGTCTGGTAACTCAGTAAGTATCAATCTTCGTTAAAATGCACTAGCTTAGTTTTACAATCAGCAATAATTTTCCTTCAGAATCGTAAGCCCTGTCGGGCAATAGTCCGCCAGCCTAGGCTAAATCAAACCTTAAATGTATAGACCTACCTTTAAGGAAGTACTTAAAACACAACTAAGCCTGTGAGAGAATAATATTTTTTCCCCAGGAAAACATAAAGTGAATTTAAAAGGTTTGTTTAGTAAAATGTATCAAACAACAGATGTCTAACCTAAATTATATCCTAAAAGCATAACACTGTTTGAAGGCTGTCATATTTACCTATCATTTCCGTGATAGCGTCTGCTTTTTCTTTTGCAAGAGCTATTGTTGCTTGATCCAGCCAACTTATCCCGCTTAATCTCTCTTCAAAAGATGTTCTTATTTTTTCGATCATAGTTAGAGCCTAAAATTAAAAATGTTTTATTTGTTAAAATTTGAATGCCTTTTACTCATAAATTTTTATTTTTGCTCATATTTCTAAAATTTTCCAATGAATAACAAAGAACATTTCAATTTTCAGGTTAAAACTATTTGGAAAAATCTTTAAAAGCAGGAATGTCGCCAAATGTGACGGCACTCCCTCACCTTCTTCCTGTCCCCAGTAATCAACATAAGGATTCTCAATAAGGAAGGCCAGCCTCCTGAGAAGATTTAGAAGAACATTGGCTCTCCAATGGTGACATGTTTCCTTAAATATTTAACTTAAAATAGAAAATTCAGATTATATAACGACAAGATAATCTGCACTTTAAGGTACAGATGATAAAAACATTACCTTTAACTCTCTCTCTCTCTCTTTCTCTCTCTCTCTTTCTCTCTCTCTCTTTGTATACTATTTCATATACATGTTAAAATTAAATACTAAAATATGTCTTTTTTCTAATTAAATATATTTTGACAATAAATTGAACTCAAACTATGATCGATGCCGAGTTTATTATTTTAATACCATACAAGCAACGTTTTGGTCACATTTTAGGTGGCCCTTTTCAAGCTTTCAAACCTATAAACATAAAACAATAATCGTTATAATTTAAAAATTATATTCACAATAAATTGCAAGTTAAACACTTTAAACACAATTTCAAGCATACAAGCGCTGGATAAAAGCTAGTCAATAGCAATCAGTGCTTACGCAATCACGCTCATACCAATACTGAGACGAGGAACAGCAAGTTCCAATAACAGACAGTAGTTCCGTCAATCAATTACATGAAGCGGTGCTATTCAAAAGATCATTTGATCAATTTGAGTAAGCTATTAAATACTCTTTTCAAATTATCAGAATCTGTAACTCAAATTGTCAGTTTTAAAATTGTGATTAAAGTTGTTGAACTTGCAATTTATTGTGAATCAGATGTTTAAATTACAACGGCTATTGTATTAGGTTTATAGATTTGAAAGCTTGAAAAGGACCACCTAAGATGGGACCGAAACGTTGCTTGTATAACATTGAAATAATAAACTAGGCCTTGATCATCGTTTGAGTTCAATTTATTTTAAAAATATCATGCCGTTAGAAGCTAAATCATTTAAATATATTTTGATTAGTTTGGTATATTTTAAAGCTTATTTGAGATTGTTTTAACTACTTGAGATGGGTATACATAATCTTGGTAATAGTGCAATTTGTAATCTTAAAATAGGCACACTTTAACACGAAACCTAATATATTCTGTGTCCTTTATCAATCTGAGAGAAACAGAAGTAAGTCACAGATATGAAATTTAGATAGGTGGCTCACTTCAGTTTCTCTCTCTCTCATACTCTCTCTCTCGCTCTCTCTCTCTGTCACTGATAAAGGATAAAGTGCCTCCAGTATACCATTGTTCTAGTATTTTAAACTATAATTGAATATTATGATATATAAAGTAAACACACACACACACACACACACACACACACACACACACACACACACACACACACACACACACACACACACACTGCAACGTCCCCCCACCTCACTTCTTCTTTTTACCGTCCCTACCACCGCAGCTCCACGCGGTCGTTTGTTGTGTTGTTTAAATCCTTTCTTGCTGAATACTAAAATATTAATTGTTTACAAGAAAACATATTTATAAACAACCAAAACTCTGCCTATCACCCTGCTGGTAAAACCGTGCTAAACTCCCAGAGTTAAGTGTATGTTTCCTGCTCGTAGAGCCAAACCCACAATAAGCCTATTCCCGCTGACTACTATTTAAAGTACATATAAACCCTCCTAAATAAGTTTATCAATTGTGTATGGTCTAAGTATAGTCACACATGTCAAATTAATAGTCAGCTGGAAAGAAACACATTTAGAATAATACACATAAAAAACACAGAGTCTTACCACCTGATGATGATCTGCAGAAACAGCAAGGGAACGTGCAAAATATGATTGTGTTTAAAAATTCCTATTTTAAAAGGCTCCTGTGTCCTCTTAAACACAATCTGCCAGTAGATAAATCTCTGGACTTTTATTACCAAAAAACCAACTAATCTTTAGACTAGCTCATGAAATTAGTAGAGAGAAACTCTTTAAAACATTAGGCTTTATCTATTGCCATTTAATGAAATTTAATTAAATTTGTTTACTGATTTGATAATCATTTTTATATTAGTTGGAAAAAGCTAAACAGTTTTTATTGGTTATTTGACACAGGATGGAATGCAAATAATGTTGATTTTTATGACATATTTAACTCTATTTATTGAAATAAAAAAGAAAATTTATCCTTCAAAGTATTACACAATTATATTAGCAAAACAATTCACTGAATTACTTCTTGTTTCTTATGCTTTAAAAAATTATACTTTGCATATAGATTGATAACATAGACATAACATAAAATTATTTTCAAAATTACACATAATAATATTTTATCTCCTATATGGAATTGGTAAATTCATATTTTATGACCTTTAATTTTTAAATTTATAATATTCGAAAATTTCTCATTTTCTTTAAATAAACGGCTTATGGCCAAAAACCTTTTGTAATTTTAATATTCATTATTTTAAATATTCTGAGCACATAAATTCATTTACTTAGCATACAATTTATTAAAATTTTATAAAGAGTGAAGTCATTGTTTTAAGCTTGCAAATTTGTTTGAATTTAATAAAATTAACTAACTAAATTTGACGTGACTGATTTCGAATAAAGAAAATGACTTGCCAAAGATGTTCTTGCCGGTCCTTGGGGTCTCTCGTCTGGATTCCCTGGTCCTTGGACACCGGAAGTCGCCATCCCTGGTTCGTCGGTGGTGGTTTCCCTCTATTCGAGCGTCCTGGAGGCTGAGTCTGGAGCCTTCATCCTTGGTGGTCCTGGATGTCGAAAGCGCTGAGGTTATGGTCCATCTGGCCTGCTGACGGTCTCTACTCGCGGTCCAGCATAGCGTCCCGCGGCACCTCGTGTTAGAAAATTTTTACAGACTGTCTCTAAAGGCTTAGAGACCAAGTATATATAGCGGTGAATTTAACCTACCGCACCCCGCCTGCAAAGTTTGCTATCGCTCGATTTATTCCTTGTACAGGCAAGTCGGGCAACGAAACTGTTTTAGCTTGCATAGTTTGATAATTAATTTTAGAACACTGAAAAATGTCTATTTTGTTTAAACGGCTGTAACTTTTTTGTTTCTTAAGTTTTTTGAATTCTGTTTTCTCTAATGTTCATTCTAGGTTATTGTGGTTCTTTTAAAATGTCGATGAAAGTTCTACGTGGTTTGGTTCGAAAAATAGCTTTTTTAGGCACTTAGAATTTTTTCGCTTCACTCTCGATGTTCAAATTTAGTTAGTTATTACAAATTTATTTTATAACATTCTCTAATTTAGCTTAACTATTCTATTTACTGTTTTATTTAATTTTTCCCTCTTTATTAATTGTATAATTCCCTACTTGATTATTTTAAAACCAGCTTTATTTCTAAAAAACAGGAAATTACTTATTTCCCACTTGCGACGGTCTCTCACCCCGTTGCAATTTCCCCGTTTGAGAGGTTAAAAATGTTTTACTTTGTTAAAATGTTTTTTACCAATTCCTTATCTTACTCTTACTTAAACTATCTTATTCTATTACAAAATTTTCTTATTATTATTCTCTTGTCTCTTGAGAAGTTTTCACCCTGAAACACTTCAAACACAAGTCAATTAGCAATTTATTAGTCACTTTTGTTTACACTAACTTTTATTTTGTCAAATTACACATTATTCACCACACTAATGGCTGTCATTTCCTTTATCTTTTTACCACGTCAATTTCATTTACACTAGTTATGGCTTTAAAAACAATGACTTGCAATTAAAAACCTAACTAATCTTACAATACTATTTTTTAAACATATTCCATTTATATCTTAAGTATTACGTATTATTGTGTCAGCTGTGGAAGTCCAGTTTATCAAGTTTAATTTGTTTATTTTCCGATAAACCTTTCGTAGCGGCTAACTATTGCGTGGATTCTACATTCCAAACTACCTGCAAGGTCAATGAGCTGGCTTGTAAACATTCTAATAAAGTACGACAACAATTCTACTTATCATATTAAACGGGACGAACCTTGACTTTTAAATTCTCTATCTTTAGATTGTATAATTTATAAGACTGGCTTGTGTCTAGATTATCGAAGTCCACTTGATAACTCTTGATTGCTTCTGATTTTAATGCAAAGTTTCTTATTGTTATGACCTTGATCGTCGGTACACAAGTTTTCTTGTTTTATATTGTCCAGTGAAAGTCTGATCTAACGACCCACTATTTCATGCACACAAATTTCTTGTTTGACTTTGCAAAAGTCTGTCCGCGTATTTGTTGTACAAGTTATTAAGATTCACCTGCTATCTCTCTGATTGTTGCTTGATTTAACCCGCTTGTTTAATTTAAGCAGTGGATGTAGCTCGGCAATGTTTGCTCAATATACACAAAGACTTCCTGAATAATACTTTGTGATATTGGTTCAGTTACTAAATAGTTTGTTTTAGATTTAAACATTTGTCCCTTTACAAATAAGTAGCTAATCTTAAAGTCTAGATTTAACTACTGCTTATTCTTGTTTCTACTTTAAATCAGTTTATTAATCATTCTGACAATTTAATTCCTGCCTAACTTAGCTTATCGCTCGTGTACTGGTTCTATTATTGCAGCAATATTCTAATTAGGCATTACCGTATTTTCTGGTTCATGATCAGTGTAAAGTTCACATTCTAGAATCCCTTTACTCGTCATAAACGCTTCTTAATGTTTTTAACATCATATACAATTTTACAGAATACATTACAAGATATTTTATAATTGTTAACACAGTTGACTTGATTAACTGTAACAAATCAAGTTATTGTTCCTGATTTTGCTTCTTATCCCGTAAACATTTCCCATTAAACATTTTGGAAATTCCGTATGACATTCGATTAACTTTGTCCTGCTTTAAATACATTCTGGTACGTCCGGCTTATTTTGCTGCAAGGAATGTTTTTATAAACTCGTTCCCCGCCCGTCCACCGGATATTTCATTGTGGCCTTGTTTACAAACACAAGTGATTGCCTTAACCTTGAGACCTTGTTTACATTTGTTCGACTCGCTGGGTATTTCATTCAAAACATCTGAATTCTTTATTGTGAATTATTGTAACTTAGACAATTCTTGTTTATTTAAAATACAGCGGTTATTTATTGGTACTGCCTATCTTAACAGTATTTAGTTTAGAATATTTTTTACTCATTCATAAAACCTTTCATTAAACACGTCTGAATAACTGTTTACTAATTCTGGTAACTTCAACATTTCTTGTTTGTTTAATATGCAATGATTATTTGTATTTTCCAACTTAATCGTATTTATTTTAAGACATATTTTACGCGTTCTGATTTTCTTTCGGCGTTTTGTGTTACGCCATTGTGCGTAATTCCTGTATTTTATTTTTATTTTTGATTTATTTTTACTTGGTTTATTTTGATAATTGTGATACTGGTGAGATTTACTTTTAAATTTATTTTTAGCAAACAATTTGGACTTCGTTTTCAAGCAAGATTGATTAGAATTAAAGTGCTTTGGAATTCTTGTTAAGTCTAACGGATTTGTTTCCCGACAATTAGGTCTTTCCCTAACTTGTTGGAATTTTATTTGTTTCGGCTTGTAGCCATTTTTATTTAATTCGTTGAATCCTCCCTCGTCATTATTTAATTTGTTTGTTGTAGGTTTGGTTAACCCATTTTTTGCTTTGTTTAATCCCGTTAGCTTACTTGATTCCGTTCTTTCACAGTTTAATAATTCACTCTTCCTCGAATTTTCGCACAATTTGTTATTTAAATTTTTGGTAACCTCGTTCTTAACCTTATTCGTTGACAATTGTTTTAATTTTATTTTTTGTTCCCCGCTTGTATCGGTGGAACATTTTACATTTTTAGTTATATTTTTGTTTCGTATTTGTTTATTTTTTAGTTTGTCATCGCCTAACTCGCACAAGGACCCATCTTCCTGATCCTTGCCCGTGAACAGCCCCTCCTGTTCGCTATTCACTATCGGGCACTCCAATGTCGGCTCTACAGGTGTTAATTTGCCGTCGTTAATTTGCCCGTCTATATAAGACGAGCCTATTATATTTATTTCCTGTTCCCCGCTTGTAACGTCGGAACATATTACATTTTGGTTAGTATTCTTGTTTGTTATTTTATTAATTTTATTACATCCTATCTCTTGTTTTATATTATTTTTATTATTATTCGATACAAGAAACTCCTGGTGCAGCAGATATCCATCAATTTCATACGTCATGAACGATCTCTCCATGTTTACCCGGGCTTTTAACGCACACAAAGTATTTGCTCCCAAGATGAGGTCAACCCGTAGATTGTCCACAATCAAGAAAACAAATTCCTTTGTGTGTCCGTTTAATGTTAGAGGTAGCATCGTTTGTAACTTGACTCGTTTACAGGTTGACCCTAATGCTGTGACTATCGCTACGTTAGCTATAGGTAGCTCATAGAATAAATTCCCGCTTTGTTTTAGGGCTATGTATTTTTCTGTTTTAATCACAGACATTTGGGCACCTGTATCAACTTGTGCAATTAACTTATGGTCCTTAATTTCGCACTCTATCACTGGACACTGGTCTATATTCTCTAGTGTTATAACCGAGTCAATTCTTTCCTCTAACAAATCGTCCCTAATAGACATGGAAAAACCGTCTAGGCTGATCTTATTATGATGGTAAACCAGCTTTTCCTTCGGTCTCTCGCTCTGAATTTTTTTAAACTTCTTATTGCTTCGGATCTCTAACCTGGTTAACTTATCTCCCTGATTGTTGCCAGAGATCCTCATATTTAGTTTTTTGGCTTGTGGTCGCTTGGTCCGGGGATAGGCGATTTAGGATGAGGGTTTTTAGGATACTTGGTATCTTGGTATTTTGCGGTATCACCATGGGACCTTGGGTTAGGGTTAGGTTGTTGGTTTGGAGCAACCTGCCTCTGTTGACTTCTTTGAGCGATCCCATTACCATTGCCGTTATCAGTAACGCTGTCTAGCTGTTGTAGGAAAACTATCGCTTGTTTGATGTTACTTGTGGGGTTCCCCACACTAGCTAGCTGAACGTTACTCCCAAAGTGTTTCATTAACATGAAAATTAGATGGTTCTCTGGGATTATCGGGTCTAAGTTTTTCGCCCTGTTTACCATCATAATAAAATACTCTGCCATAGAGTATGGTCCATTATTATGGTAGCGCCCTTGATTTATTTGTCTGCGTACCCGATCCTGCTGGCGATAACTCCAGAAATGCTCCGTGAATTCCTGCCTGAATTCAGAATAAGTTTCTGTATTGTTTTTTATGGCTTTCCACCATGCATCCGCTGCCCCTTTCAAATATCGCTCTACAATTCTTAATTTTGCAGTCTCGTCCATAGTATTGTCTATTTCAGAAAATAGATCTTCTATTTCCCCTAGGAATGTCATTGGATCTTCCTTGTCATTCCCCCAGAACTCAATCCTACGGTACGTAGCCTCCCCGTTCCTGTCTATTACCCTTGGTAAGCAAACTTGTGTTACTATCCCTGCTCCAGCTGTTTGCTTTACTTTTGCAACTTGTTGCTTTACCGTTTTAATGTCCTCTTGGATATCCTGTACTTTTTCGTTTAATTTAGCCGTTTTTGTTTCCGTTTTAGTCTTTAGTCTCTCAATTTCTGTCTCATGTTCGCTTAACTTTTCATATATATGACTTGTCTTAGTCTCATTTTCTTTTTGATAGTCTTCGAATTTTGACTGGAAAGCCTCCCATAAATGTCGTCTTTCCATTTTCTCTTCCTCCCTCCATTGTTTTTCTCTGTCCTCTCTCTCCTTCTCCTTTTGTTTTTCTCTGTCTTCTCTCTCCTTCTCCTTTTGTTTTTCTCTGTCTTCTCTCTCCTTCTCTCTCTGTTTTGCTTCCTCCCTCTCTTTCTCTCTTAATTGTTTTTCTTCCTCTCTCCATTGTTTTTCTTTGTCCTCTCTCTCCTTCGCCCTTTGTTCTGCTTCCTCCCTCAATCGTTTCTCTTCCGCCTTCTCTTTCTCTCTCAACTGTTTCTCTTCCTCCCTCAATCGTTTCTCTTCCGCTTTCTCCTTTTCTCTCAATTGTTTCTCTTCCGCCTTCTCTTTCTCTCTCAATTGTTTCTCTTCCTTGAAAAAGGCCATCAATTTCTTCATCTCGGGTTTAGACATTTTTATTTACTATTTAATATTCAATTAATTATTTATTTTCTTATTTCTTTCTTTTTGATTTGGTTTAGGCCAGATGGTTCCTACCCGCTCTTTCGACTACATCTTCATTCAAATTTATTTATTTATTTATTTTATTTTTATTTGTACGCTCTTAGATTTGTTCAATTTATATTATTATTTAAGGATTTAATTTCATTATTTAAAACATTTTGACTTCATTTATTTAAACTATCTCGATTCATTTCTATTATTTAATTATTCAATTTTGATATAGGGAACCTGTTCAAAGTCCCTACCGTCCGGGCGCCAATTCTGCAACGTCCCCCCACCTCACTTCTTCTTTTTACCGTCCCTACCACCGCAGCTCCACGCGGTCGTTTGTTGTGTTGTTTAAATTATTTCTTGCAGAATACTAAAAATTTAATTGTTTACAAGAAAACATATTTATAAACAACCAAAACTCTGCCTATCACCCTGCTGGTAAAACCGTGCTAAACTCCCAGAGTTAAGTGTATGTTTCCTGCTCGTAGAGCCAAACCCACAACAAGCCTATTCCCGCTGACTACTATTTAAAGTACATATAAACCCTCCTAAATAAGTTTATCAATTGTGTATGGTCTAAGTATAGTCACACATGTCAAATTAATAGTCAGCTGGAAAGAAACACATTTAGAATAATACACATAAAAAACACAGAGTCTTACCACCTGATGATGATCTGCAGAAACAGCAAGGGCACGTGCAAAATATGATTGTGTTTAAAAATACCTATTTTAAAAGGCTCCTGTGTCCTCTTAAACACAATCTGCCAGTAGATAAATCTCTGGACTTTTATTACCAAAAAACCAACTAATCTTTAGACTAGCTCATGAAATTAGTAGAGAGAAACTCTTTAAAACATTAGGCTTTATCTATTGCCATTTAATGAAATTTAATTAAATTTGTTTACTGATTTGATAATCATTTTTATATTAGTTGGAAAAAGCTAAACAGTTTTTATTGGTTATTTGACACAGGATGGAATGCAAATAATGTTGATTTTTATGACATATTTAACTCTATTTATTGAAATAAAAAAGAAAATTTATCCTTCAAAGTATTACACAATTATATTAGCAAAACAATTCACTGAATTACTTCTTGTTTCTTATGCTTTAAAAAATTATACTTTGCATATAGATTGATAACATAGACATAACATAAAATTATTTTCAAAATTACACATAATAATATTTTATCTCCTATATGGAATTGGTAAATTCATATTTTATGACCTTTAATTTTTAAATTTATAATATTCAAAAATTTCTCATTTTCTTTAAATAAACGGCTTATGGCCAAAAACCTTTTGTAATTTTAATATTCATTATTTTAAATATTCTGAGCACATAAATTCATTTACTTAGCATACAATTTATTAAAATTTTATAAAGAGTGAAGTCATTGTTTTAAGCTTGCAAATTTGTTTGAATTTAATAAAATTAACTAACTAAATTTGACGTGACTGATTTCGAATAAAGAAAATGACTTGCCAAAGATGTTCTTGCCGGTCCTTGGGGTCTCTCGTCTGGATTCCCTGGTCCTTGGACACCGGAAGTCGCCATCCCTGGTTCGTCGGTGGTGGTTTCCCTCTATTCGAGCGTCCTGGAGGCTGAGTCTGGAGCCTTCATCCTTGGTGGTCCTGGATGTCGAAAGCGCTGAGGTTATGGTCCATCTGGCCTGCTGACGGTCTCTACTCGCGGTCCAGCATAGCGTCCCGCGGCACCTCGTGTTAGAAAATTTTTACAGACTGTCTCTAAAGGCTTAGAGACCAAGTATATATAGC
>JBAIZL010000393.1:5847500-6017500 GCA_036971475.1 Prosapia bicincta
TTACCTAGATCTCGATAGTGTGGGCAACATCTATTGCTTAGGTTTCCCAGGAGTGTTAAAGAAATAGTTGGGGACATGACATGAACATCCATTACCTAGCCCTCGATAGTGTGGGCAAACATCTATTGCTTAGGTTTCCCAGGACTGTTAAAGAAAAATTTGGTGACATGACATGAACATCCATTGCCTAGCCCTCGATAGTGTGGGAAAATATCTATTGCTTAGGTTTCCCAGAAGTGATAAAGAAAGTGTTGGGGACATGACATGAACATCCATTGATTAGCCCTCGATAGTGTGGGCAAACATCTATTGCTTAGGTTTCCCAGGAGTGTTAAAGGAATAGTTGGGGACATGACATAAACATCCATTACCTAGCCCTCGATAGTGTGGGCAAACATCTATTGCTTAGGTTTCCCAGGAGTGTTAAAGAAAGAGTTGAAGACATACATAAACATCCATTACCTAGATCTCGATAGTGTGGGCAACATCTATTGCTTAGTTTTCCCAGGAATGTTAAAGAAAGAGTTGGGGACATACATAAACATCCATTACCTAGATCTCGATAGTGAGGGCAACATCTATTGCTTAGGTTTCCCAGGAGTGTTATAGAAATAGTTGGGGACATGACATGGACTTCCATTACCTAGCCCTCGATAGTGTGGGCAAACATCTATTGCTTAGGTTTCCCAGGAGTGTTAAAGAAAGAGTTGGGGACATGACATGAACATCCATTGCCTAGCCCTCGATAGTGTGGGAAAATATCTATTGCTTAGTTTAGCAGGAGTGTTAAAGAAAGTGTTGGGGACATGACATAAACATCCATTGCCTAGCCCTCGATAGTGTGGGCAAACATCTATTGCTTAGGTTTCCCAGGAGTGTTAAAGAAAGAGTTGGGGACATGACATGAACATCCATTACCTAGCCCTCGATAGTGTGGGCAAACATTATTTCCTTAGGTTTCCCAGGAGTGTTAAAGAAAGAGTTGGGGACATGACATGAACATCCATTGCCTAGCCCTCGATAGTGTGGAAAAATATCTATTGCTTAGGTTTCCCAGAAGTGGTAAAGAAAGTGTTGGGGACATGACATGAACATCCATTGATTAGCCCTCGATAGTGTGGGCAAACATCTATTGCTTAGGTTTCCCAGGAGTGTTAAAGAAATAGTTGGGGACATGACATAAACATCCATTACCTAGCCCTCGATAGTGTGGGCAAACCGCTATTGCTTTGGTTTCCCATGAGTGTTAAAGAAATAGTTGGGGACATGACATGAACATCCATTACCTAGCCCACGATAGTGTGGGCAAACATCTATTGCTTAGGTTTCCCAGGAGTGTTAAAGAAAGAGTTGGGGACATGACATGAACATCCATTACCTAGCAAGCGATAGTGTGGGCAAACATCTATTGCTTAGGTTTCCCATGAGTGTTAAAGAAAGAGTTGGGGACATGACATGAACATCCATTACCTAGCCCTCGATAGTGTGGGCAAACATCTATTGCTTAGGTTTCCCATGAGTGTTAAAGAAAGAGTTGGGGACATGACATGAACATCCATTACCTAGCCCTCGATAGTGTGGGCAAACATCTATTGCTTAGGTTTCCCATGAGTGTTAAAGAAATAGTTGGGGACATGACATGAACATCCATTACCTAGCCCTCGATAGTGTGGGGAAACATCTATTGCTTAGGTTTCCCAGAAGTGTTAAAGAAAGAGTTGGGGACATGACATGAACATCCATTACCTAGCCCTCGATAGTGTGGGCAAACATCTATTGCTTAGGTTTCCCAAAAGTGTTAAAGAAAGTGTTGGGGACATGACATGAACATCCATTACCTAGCCCTCGATAGTGTGGGCAAACATCTATTGCTTAGGTTTCCCAGGACTGTTAAAGAAAGTGTTGGGGACATGACATGAACATCCATTACCTAGCCCGCGATAGTGTGGGCAAACATCTATTGCTTAGGTTTCCCAGAAGTGTTAAAGAAAGTGTTGGGGACATGACATGAACATCCATTACCTAGCCCGCGATAGTGTGGGCAAACATCTATTGCTTAGGTTTCCCAGAAGTGTTAAAGAAAGTGTTGGGGACATGACATGAACATCCATTACCTAGCCCTCGATAGTGTGGGCAAACATCTATTGCTTAGGTTTCCCATAAGTGTTAAAGAAAGAGTTGGGGACATGACATGAACATCCATTACCTAGCCCTCGATAGTGTGGGCAAACATCTATTGCTTAGGTTTCCCAGGAGTGTTAAAGAAAGAGTTGGGGACATGACATGAACATCCATTACCTAGCCCACGATAGTGTGGGCAAACATCTATTGCTTAGGTTTCCCATTAGTGTTAAAGAAAGAGATGGGGACATGACATGAACATCCATTACCTAGTCCTCGATAGTGTGGGCAAACATCTATTGCTTAGGTTTCCCAGGAGTGTTAAAGAAAGAGTTGGGGACATGTCATGAACATTCATTGCCTAGCCCTCGATAGTGTGGGCAAATATCGTTTGCTTAGGTTTCCCAGGAGTGTTAAAGAAAGAGTTGGGGACATATCATGAACATCCATTGCCTAGCCCTCGATAGTGTGGGCAAACATCTATTGCTTAGGTTTCCCAGGAGTTTTAAAGAAATAATTGGGGACATGACATAAACATACATTACCTAGCCCTCGATAGTGTGGGCAAACATCTATTGCTTAGGTTTCCCATAAGTGTTAAAGAAAGAGTTGGGGACATGACATGAACATCCATTACCTAGCCCTCGATAGTGTGGGCAAACATCTATTGCTTAGGTTTCCCATGAGTGTTAAAGAAAGAGTTGGGGACATGACATGAACATACATTACCTAGCCCACGATAGTGTGGGCAAACATCTATTGCTTAGGTTTCCCATTAGTGTTAAAGAAAGAGTTGGGGACATGACATGAACATCCATTACCTAGTCCTCGATAGTGTGGGCAAACATCTATTGCTTAGGTTTCCCAGGAGTGTTAAAGAAAGAGTTGGGGACATATCATGAACATCTATTGCCTAGCCCTCGATAGTGTGGGCAAACATCTATTGCTTAGGTTTCCCAGGAGTGTTAAAGAAATAATTGGGGACATGTCATGAACATCCATTACCTAGTCCTCGATAGTGTGGGCAAACATCTATTGCTTAGGTTTCCCAGGAGTGTTAAAGAAATAATTGGGGACATGACATAAACATACATTACCTAGTCCTCGATAGTGTGGGCAAACATCTATTGCTTAGGTTTCCCAGGAGTGTTAAAGAAATAATTGGGGACATGACATAAACATACATTACCTAGCCCTCGATAGTGTGGGCAAACATCTATTGCTTAGGTTTACCAGAAAATGTTTTAGTAAGGTTTTGAAATGTTGGCACTAAGGTATCCCGGTATAACGTGAAAGTTTTAAATGTCTGTACCTAGACCTACTGTTCCTTATATAAGCACAAGTATAAACAATATAATTTTCCAGTGAACCACAATGCATTGGTAAATACGAAAGAACTATCATAGATCCCAAAGTATCATTAGAAAAATGTATTCTGAAAAGTTATAATTAAACATTTCTAATTTTCTGAAGAAGGTTTTTGAAATAAAATTATAATAATTTATGCTTCCTATAACTTAAAGATGATTATTTAAGATTTTCTTTAAAATATCTTTCTGACAGGTTGGGACACAAGTCAAATATACATTTACATTAGTCATATGAATAAAAAACGAAATTACTATTCTTATTACTGGACATTGAATTTTAATTGCTCAACTAAAAATATAAATTTGTTCTTAAATTAATTTTATAAAACTTACTTCTTTCCGTCATCACCATTAGATTGTGTTTCATTGAGTATACTGGTCAGGCTAAGGAAATAGTCTATATCACAGACAGTGATCGTCTCTTGATCTGTGATGGATTTTCCTACTAGTTTTACTGCATTTGAGAAGAGGTCAATCCATGAAATCTGGGTTAAATAGAAGAAAATTATTATATTTTAAACACTAAAGGAATTTCTACACTCATTTCTTTTTAAGAGGCACTACCTAAATAAGAAAGATTTCGAAATCTGGATCGCCCTCAAATAGCTCTTTCAGCTTTATTCACTAAACCTCTAATCGAAGTACTTTTCTAACACAAATTAAAACTGTCGCTAGAATAGAACATCAATAATTTATTAATAGGGAGATTTTTTTATTATGTTTCTATAGCACTTGTTTTTATAATCATTAATGAAGATAAGACAAGACAATTCTTATAAAAAAATCAAGACTGTTGCATTGTACTAGCACTGTATGGATGTACGTGGTGATGGGACAGCTTAGCACTAGGCTGTTGCATTGTACTAGCACTGTAAGGATGTACGTAGTGATAGGTCAGCTTAGCACCAGGATGTTGCATTGTTCTAGCACTGTATGGATGTACGTAGTGATGGGTCAGCTTAGCACCAGGCTGTTACATTGTGCTAGCACTGTATGGATGTACGTAGTGATGGGTCAGCTTAGCACCAGGCTGTTGCATTGTGCTAACACTGAATGGATGTACGTGGTGATGTTTCAGCTTAGCACCAGGCTGTTGCATTGTGCTAGCACTGTATGGATGTACGTGGTGATGTTTCAGCTTAGCACCAGGCTGTTGCATTGTGCTAGCACTGAATGGATGTACGTGGTGATGTTTCAGCTTAGCACCAGGCTGTTACATTGTGCTAGCACTGAATGGATGTACGTAGTGATGGGTCAGCTTAGCACCAGGCTGTTGCATTGTGCTAGCACTGAATGAATGTACGTGGTGAAGCTTCAGCTAAGCACTAGGCTGTTGCATTGTGCTAGCACTAAATGGATGTACGTGGTGATGGTTCAGCTTAGCACCAGTCTGTTGCATTGTGCTAGCAATGTATGGATACATGTAGTGATGATTCAGCTTAGCACCAGACAGTTGCACTGTCCTAGCACTGAATGGAGGTACGTGGTGATGGTTCAGCTAAGCACTAGGCTGTTACATTGTGCTAGCACTGTATGGATGTACGTAGTGATGGGTCAGCTTAGCACCAGGCTGTTGCATTGTGCTAACACTGAATGGATGTACGTGGTGATGTTTCAGCTTAGCACCAGGCTGTTACATTGTGGTAGTATTGTATGGATGTACGTGGTGATGGGTCAGCTTAGCACCAGGCTGTTGCATTGTGCTAACACTGAATGTATGTACGTGGTGATGTTTCAGCTTAGCACCAGGCTGTTACATTGTGCTAGTATTGTATGGATGTACGTGGTGATGGGTCAGCTTAGCACCAGGCTGTTACATTGTGCTAGTATTGTATGGATGTACGTGGTGATGGGTCAGCTTAGCACCAGGCTGTTACATTGTGCTAGCACTGTATGGATGTACGTGGTGATGGGTCAGCTTAGCACCAGGTTGTTACATTGTGCTAGCACTGTATGGATGTACGTGGTGATGGTTCAGCTTAGCACCAGGCTGTTGTACTGTGCTAGCACTGTATGGATACATGTGGTGATGGTTCAACTTAGCACCTGGCTGTTTCACTGTGCTAGCACTGATTGGATGTACGTAGTGATGGGTCAGCTTAGCACCAGGCTGTTGCATTGTGCTAGCACTGAATGGATGTACGTAGTGATGGGTCAGCTTAGCACAAGGCTGTTGCATTGTGCTAGCACTATATGGAAGTACGTGTTGATGGTTCAGCTAAGCACTAGGTTGTTGCATTGTGCTAGCACTAAATGGATGTACGTGGTGATGGTTAAGCTTAGCACCAGGCTGTTGTATTGTGCTAGCACTGTAAGTATACATGTGGTGATGGTTCAGCTTAGCACCAGGCTGTTGCATTGTGCTAGCACTGTATGGATGTACGAAGTGATGGGTCAGCTTAGCACCAGGCTGTTGCATTATGCTAGCACTGTATCGATGTACGTAGAGATGGGTCAGCTTCGCACCAGGCTGTTGCATTGTGCTACCACTGAATGGATGTACGTGGTGATGTTTCAGCTTAGCACCAGGCTGTTGCATTGTGCTAGCACTGAATGGATGTACGTAGTGATGGGTCAGCTTAGCACCAGGCTGTTGCATTGTGCTAGCACTGAATGGATGTACGTGGTGATGTTTCAGCTTAGTACCAGGCTGTTGCATTCTGTGCTAGTATTGTATGGATGTACGTGGTGATGGGTCAGCTTAGCACTAGGCTGTTACATTGTGCTATTATTGTATGGATGTACGTAGTGATGGGTCAGCTTAGCACCAGGCTGTTACATTGTGCTAGCACTGTATGGATGTACGTGGTGATGGGTCAGCTTAGCACCAGGCTGTTACATTGTGCTAGTATTGTGTGGATGTACGTGGTGATGGGTCAGCTTAGCACCAGGCTGTTACATTGTGCTAGTATTGTATGGATGTACGTGGTGATGGGTCAGCTTAGCACCAGACTTTTACAATGTGCTAGCACTGTGTGGATGTACGTGGTGATGGGTCAGCTTAGCACCAGGCTGTTACATTATGCTAGTATTGTATAGATACATGTGGTGATGGGTCAGCTTAGCACCAGGCTGTTACATTGTGCTAGCACTATATGGATGTACGAGGTGATGGTTCAGCTTAGCACCAGGCTGTTGCACTGTGCTAGCACTGAATGGATGTACGTGGTGATGGGTCAGCTTAGCACCAGGCTGTTACATTGTGGTAGTATTGTATGGATGTACGTGGTGATGGGTCAGCTTAGCACCAGGCTGTTACATTGTGCTAGTATTGTATGGATGTACCTAGTGATGGGTCAGCTTAGCACCAGGCTGTTGCATTGTGCTAGTATTGTATGGATGTACGTGGTGATGGGTCAGCTTAGCACCAGGCTGTTGCATTGTGCTAGCATTGTATAGATACATGTGGTGATGGGTCAGCTTAGCACCAGGCTGTTACATTGTGCTAGCACTGTATGGATGTACGTGGTGATGGTTCAGCTTAGCACCAGGCTGTTGCATTGTGCTAGCACTGTATGGATGTACGTAGTGATGGGTCAGCTTAGCACCAGGCTGTTGCATTGTGCTAGCACTGAATGGATGTACGTAGTGATGGGTCAGCTTAGCATCAGGCTGTTGCATTGTGCTAGCACTGAATGTATGTACGTAGTGATAGGTCAGCTTAGCACCAGGCTGTTGCATTGTGCTAGCACTGTATGGATGTACGTAGTGATGGGTCAGCTTAGCACCAGGCTGTTGCATTGTGCTAGCACTGTATGGATGTACGTAGTGATGTTTCAGCTTAGCACCAGGCTGTTACCTTGTGCTAGTATTGTATGGATGTACGTGGTGATGGGTCAGCTTAGCACCAGGCTGTTACATTGTGCTAGTATTGTATGGATGTACATGGTGATGAGTCAGCTTAGCACCAGGCTGTTACATTGTGCTAGCACTGTATGGATGTACGTGGTGATGGGTCAGCTTAGCACCAGGCTGTTACATTGTGCTAGTATTGTATGGATGTACGTGGTGATGGGTCGCGCTTAGCACCAGGCTTTTGCACTGTGCTAGCACTGTATAGAGGTACGTAGTAATGGGTCAGCTTAGTTACCAGGCTGTTGCATTGTGCTAGCACTGTATGGATGTACGTAGTGATGGGTCAGCTTAGCACCAGGCTGTTGCACTGTGCTAGCACTGAATGGAGGAACGTGGTGATGGGTCAGCTTAGCACCAGGCTGTTGCATTGTGCTAGTACAGAATGGATGTACGTGGTGATGTTTCAGCTTAGCACCAGGCTGTTGCATTGTGCTAGCACAGAATGGATGTACGTGGTGATGGTTCAGCTTAGCACCAGGCTGTTGCACTGTGCTAGCACTGAATGGATGAACGTGGTGGTGTTTCAGCTTAGCACTAGGCTTTTGCGTTGTGCTAGCACAGAATGGATGTACGTGGTGATGTTTCAGCTTAGCACCAGGCTGTTGCATTGTGCTAGCACAGAATGGATGTACGTGGTGATGGTTCAGCTTAGCACCAGGCTGTTGCACTGTGCTAGCACTGAATGGATGAACGAGGTGATGTTTCAGCTTAGCACTACTCTTTTGCGTTGTGCTAGCACTGTATGGATACATGAGGTGATGGTTCAGCTTAGCACCAGGCTGTTGTACTGTGCTAGCACTGTATGGATGTACGTAGTGATGGTTCAGCTTAGCACCAGGCTGTTACATTTTGCTAGTATTGTATGGATGTACGTGGTGATGCGTCAGCTTATCACCAGGCAGTTACATTGTGCTAGTATTGTATGGATGTACGTGGTGATTTGTCAGCTTAGCACCAGGCTGTTACATTGTGCTAGTATTGTATGGATGTACGCAGTGATGGGTGAGCTTAGCACCAGGCTCTTGCATTGTGCTAGCACTGTATGGATGTACGTAGTGATGGGTCAGCTTAGCACCAGGCTGTTACATTGTGCTAGTATTGTATGGATGTACGTGGTGATGGGACAGCTTAGCACCAGGCTCTTATATTGTGCTAGTATTGTATGTATGTACGTGGTGATGGGTCAGCTTAGCACCAGGCTGTTACATTGTGCTAGCACTGTATGGATGTACGTGGTGATGGGTCAGCTTAGCACCAGGCTGTTGTATTGTGCTAGCACTGTATGGATACATGTGGTGATGGTTCAGCTTAGCACCAGGCTGTTGCACTGTGCTAGCACTGAATGGATGTACGTGGTGATGGGTTAGCTTAGCACCAGGCTGTTGCATTGTGCTAGCACTGTATGGATGTACGTGGTGCTGGGTTAGCTTAGCATCACACTGTTGCATTGTGCTAGCACTGAATATATTTACGTGGTGATGGTTCAGCTTAGAACCAGGCAGTTGCATTGCGGTAGCACTTTATGGATGTACGTAGTGATGATTCGTCTTAGCACCAGGATGTTGTATTGCGCTAACACTGTATGGATGTACGTGGTGATGAGTCAGCTACTGTCGGTGGTGTTTAGGTTGGCCACCAAGCTACTGTCGGTAGTGTCTAGGTTAGCCCCAAAGCTACTGTCAGTAATATTAAAGGTGGCCACCAAGCTACTGTCTGTAGTGTCTAGGTTAGCCTCCAAGCTTCTGTCAGTAATATTATAGGTGGCCATTAAGCTACTGTCTGTAGTGTCTAGGTTAGCCCCCAAGCTACTGTCAGTAATATTAAAGTTGGCCACCAAGCTACTGTTGGTAGTATTTAGGTTATCCCCCAAGCTTCTGTCAGTAATATTAAAGGTGGCCACCAAGCTACTGTCTGTAGTGTCTAGGTTAGCCCCCAAGCTACTGTCAGTAATATTAAAGTTGGCCACCTAGCTACTGTCAGTAATATTAAATGTGGCCACCAAGCTACTGTCTGTAGTGTCTAGGTTAGCCCCCAAGCTTCTGTCAGTAATATTAAAGGTGTCCACCAAGCTACTGTCTGTAGTGTCTAGGTTAGCCCCCAAGCTACTGTCAGTAATATTCATGTTGGCCACCAAGCTACTGTCGGTAGTATTTAGGTTGGTGGTGACTTAGTGTTCTGATTACATTTTGACTAAAACTTACGTTATTTTAAGTTACTTGGTTTTTATTAAAGAACAAATTCTTCCATTGAGAAGATTCACTGAAGCTCATGGAAGCCAAACCTATTACTCTTGAGCTAAACCTCAAACAATATAACTATTAAGTAAGAATTAATACCAACTCTAAAAGGGTGATTAAATAAATTATTCTTTGTGCTTATTATTTAATATTGTTTGCGCTGTAAAACTAAGTGCACATTTGTGTGTAATTATAATTCAGAAGTATTTTACTTACAAAAGGCGCGATATTTTGTAACCCAGAAATATTCATTGTATCACATCCAAAATCACTATGCGTAATATTGGCAATCTTCGTTTCGAAGTCGATCACCTGCTGCATCTGTGCTCTTGTAGTGTTAACTCCCGTTAATAACCCTCCTATCTGAAACATTTCATTGTTTAAAATATTGTAACATTTAAACTGTTGAATAATAGTTATTTAAATATGTGAAATATTACCAAATTGCTTTTAACAACTTTTCATTTCAGCGTTTTACTTTTAAGGCATCATTGCTCTGAGAGAAATGAAATTGCTCTTTATTATTTAAACTTATTTCTACTCAAACTAAAATTTAGCGTTAAGTAATTAGAATACTAAATGATTTTTTTAAATCTCTTCACTTCGTGATAGCTTAGATCTTTTAAAAATCTTATGATTAATACTAACATTTTGAAATAACTTGGTAAATAATTTTTCACATTTTATATAAAGCTTTTTAACACCAGATATATTGAATCTAAAGGTTTACATTTTTTTTAAAACTGTTTGCTTTAAAGTAAAACGTACAAGTGAGGGGCATTTACATTTAAAAATATAATTTATAATAGAAAATTCCCTGATCCTTTTACATTAAATTGCCAATGACATTTTATTGTATATTTGGGTCTGAGGTGTATATATACACATTTAGCCTTACGTTTACTACTTTGTTTGATGTATAAATATTATATATATATATATATATATATATATATATATATATATATATATATATATATATAATAACATACCTTCTCTAATCGTCCTTCAGGATATTTGACTTTTATTAAATACATTAATAACGCAGCTACTTGCTTTTACAATAACTGATTTATTTTTATCCTGACATAAAATTAGTTTTACTAATTCTACTTTTGCCGGTAGGCATCAAGACTCTTATAATTATTATTAAATTAACAATTCTACTTAAACTGTCCTTAATTATCGTAGGTCGTGTATAGGTTACTGCCCTGGTTTGATACATTTTATATTTAAATGAATTATTACTGTTTTAAAATTTAATAAAAATTTATGAACATTTTTGAATATTTTGACTTTAAAGAGTTTTTATTTAAGATAAATATATACTTATAGATGTTGACTCTTATCGCTTGCGAAGTTCCTTGTTTCCCTTCACTTGACACAAATTCACTTAATAACATTTTCCTTTCAATTTCACTTTCCTTAATCACTCGAAATGCTTCTATGCCGTAACTGACTTTACTGAATCACTCCCTTTAATTCCACTTATTACTTAATTAGCTCCCTCCCTTAATATACTTTCTACTTTAACTTTAACGGCTCTATTTTCACTTCTTTACTTTAATTTAGAACTTGTTACAAATTTCAACCTGATGTTCTCTCGAGTCCTGGAACTTGACTGCCTTTCGTGTCGATCGTTTCCGTAAGGGTTTCATCCCTACTTCAAATTTGATTGGCTTTCTTATGGCGCTCAAATCTGTTCAAGTCTATCAGAATGACATTCATCTTCTTTTTCACTTGGTTTGGATGGGAATTTCTCGAATTTTCCCAAGGGCAGGTGTTTCACTGGACGTGCTTTTTCTGTATTTTTTAGAGATTCGTCGCCATAAATCTCCATGGTCCTACGATGTCCAAGTAAAGCGCATCTCCAGTGATCGAGTCACGTCTTGGTTTACCTACAATGAAACTTTTCGACGTATATTAATATTTATGGCTTACCAGATGCGTGCAGTAACCATTTTTGGGCGAAAGATGTAACTATAGACTACCCCTTGCTAGGTAGCGACCGTGTACTACGATCTCACAAGTTCAAACATTTGCGGACACCTCCAACGTACGGACACGTCTCTAAAACGGACATTTTTCTCGGAACCAAAAAATGTAATAATACGTTCATAGAATATTTCCCTCCTTTGAACAGACACTCCATTAAATGGACAAACAGCAGCAAATGGTGCCTTTATTTTGTTTTTTGCAACTTTGATATGGGGACAAATGTATTGCAAAACGTAACTGAAATAGCTACGTATACAATCAGTGGTGGTTTTTGATTGGTTTCAAAAGGTTACAGCTAAAAAAATTCCAACTTCCAGGTTCATGATCCAAACAAAGGCCTTAGAAGTTGCCAGTGAACGCGGGATAGACGATTTCAAGGCATCTAATGGATGGCTCGAAACATTTCGTACACGACATATGATTTCTTTTAAAACAATTTCGAGTGAAAGTGTTTTGGTAGATAGAAATACAGTGACTGAATGGGAAAACAAATTTCCAGAAATTATAAAATCCTATGCACGTGACGATGTCTTCAATGCCGATGAAACGGGACTGTTTTCCGTGCTTTACCCGGAAAAACAATGCGTCTTAAAAACGAAACATGTGTTGGTGGAAAATTTAAAAACAGCAACTAACTGTTGTACAGTCCCATCGCTCAACAAAACAAACTATGATTAATCTATGTTTTAAAAATTCATACGTTAGGCTCTATAGTAATTCATAGGTTAGGCTCTATAGTAATTCATAGACTAGGCTCTACAGTAATTCATAGGAACTTTTACAGTAATTCATAGGCCTGGCTTTACAGTAATTCACAAATTAATTTAATTTACAGTACCGTATTACTGTATTGTTTCACTATGTTTTTAATTTGGTTTTGAATTTATGTTTAACAATAGTACAGTACAAAATATATTGTACTGTATACAGTATTTATAAAAAGGTAGCCTAGATTATTACTTAAATACTGTAGCCTATTATGTATTGGGTTAGAAATAAGTGTGTAGTGAATGAATACTGTAATCATTTTTGAAATTCAGTTTCTCCTTAATACCCTTCCACTAAACGGACTATATATATATATATATATATATATATATATATATATATATATATATATATATATATATATAAATGTCTGTGTGTGTGTGTATAGTTACACACACACACACACACACACACACACACACACACACACAAACACACACACACACACAAACACACACACACACACACACACACACACACACACACACACACACACACACACACACACACATATATATATATATATATATATATATATATATATATATATATAGAGAGAGAGAGAGAGAGAGAGAGAGTGAGTGAGAGAGTTAGATGTTTTCCATAACCTTTGAAACAAATTAAGTCTTCTCAAATAATTAATTAATTAAACAATTACTTCTACTAAATTATTTGGTATAGGCTTAAAACAAAATTTAATTGGCAATTCAAGAGGCTCCTTCAAATGACCAAAAGTCAACTAACCAAAGGGTACGTAAGATTCAACTAACCAAAATACACGACTTTCAGCTGATCAAAATTATTGTAGGTTATCGTATTCCCGTTCCGCAGACGTTCACCACACAACTTCTTAAATTAATAAAAATGACAAGTAATCTTTATTATTTCTGTAAATATTCAAACATCGTGTTTAATGTAAGTGTAATTACGAAATGATAAATAATATGATACAAGTGATATTTGATTTTGTAAAGCCTTCAATTAATTTTTCAAAATGCTACAGTTTAAATTTTTCTTTGTTGAAGTATCTAAATTATTTACTATTACTGATACATTGAAATTGAAATTTTGATTCTTATTACAGGCTCACACACCTTTAACACACCTTTAATAAGTCATATTAAATATTTGAATTGATAATAATATTAAAACATTCCAAAAAATACTGTGTTTATAGGACGTTACTTTAATTCGGTCCATTAGAACATTCCTTGAGAGACGTTTCTTAAGATACACCAGTTCCAAAAACATCGGTCACCATACTATCAATTTATTTCACAGTTCCAATAAACCTTACTCCATTAAGGTGGTATGGTGAATAGGTAACGCTTCTCAGATTGAAACTGAATTGTAAATACAAAAACCTATGCTGGGAGATATTTATAAAAGCATTTCCTAACATCGAAAACCTCCTGTTGCTTTACTTCACACACATATGTGATAAGTAACCATGATGGCATTCTTACGCCTTTTTGTTTGGCAATAACTTCACATTGACTGACATACCTTAGAAATCGAGCCTTTGAAAATACTTTAGTAAACAAAAACCCATAGGTCAAAGCGGGAATAAATAATAGCCTATAAACCTTCGGAAGAGTGCTGTACCCCCATAACTTTGTAACATTTCCCAAACTTAGGGCCTTTAAGATATGGACAGATCATTTATAACCCAAGACAATGACAGTGCTTTTATAATGAAGTGCACTTTAATTAACTGCTTTACAAATCTATATCGTTGTCCAATTTTAACGATTTATCTAATAATAACATAATTGCAATGTCAGAAGAAATTAATTATTATCCTACAATTTCACCTTACCTAAATTAAATAATTTTTCAATTGCGATCAAATTCACGTAATTATATACAGTATTACATTTTATATTTTGTTAGGCGAAATTAACCTTAATGACGATAAAATAAATCATTTAATTTAATGAGACATTCTATTTGATCATATTTTTTTCTGTTTTTGAGAATTAAGTTTTTCAAATAATTACCCGATTAAATGCTTAACAAAGAAACTAAGAAATAACATGTAAAATATAATTAGAAAATTAACATTAGTTTTTTATTTTTGAAATAAAACGTGATAGTTTTCACATTTATATAAATAAATTGAAATTTATAGTTTCACTGATGAATGCTGTGACAAATAATTACAAGATTCGGCTTATATTACTACGTTAATATTTAGATTTTAAAAACATTTCAGAAATAATCTCTTGTATCATATTATTTATCGTTTTGTTATAACACTTTCTTTCAACACGGTGTTGAAATTTAAATTTAAATATTTACAGAAATATTTAGAAACTTTAAATGATAAAAACAAAAATTACTTCCCATTTTTTAATTTCAAGACGTAGTAGAGTGAACGCTTGCAAAGCGGTAATACATGCCAGCAAAAATTTGATCAGTTGAAAGTAGAATATTTTGAATAGTTGAATGTCGCTTAATTTGGTTAGTTAAAACCTGTATTCTTATTAGCTGACACTTTGCCTATTTGAAAAATACCCTTCATTCATTTTAGCTTGTTTTAAAATGAATTATATTTTTCAAAAACGGGTTTAAAATGTTTAAAATCAGTTTTAAATTAACAATAATTATTAAACCATTTAAAAGACAATATTTACATACGGCACTAGCTTTTTAATTACATATTATAGAAATTAACCAAAGTTATGCAATAAAATTAGCTTACCTGAGTCATATAATTTAAGTAAGCAGTGGTAATGTTACTGTCGAGGTACATAGCGGTTGATAGCAATAAGCCTCCTGGCATTATCTGCAATATACAGGAATTAGATAATTATTAATAATTTATCAAACGGTTTCAATTTTAAATTTAAAATTTTTTATTAAATATTTTTTCTATGTATGTTTAGAGTCTCTGCTATCACTCCAAATCACGAAAAGGAACATGTATTTGGAAACAACTTTTATTGTTTTTAACTGTTAAAGACATTTCAAAGTAAAGTACAAATAGAGTAGGTAAAGATATATTATTTCCTAATATGCTAACAACTTATATTGTTACCTAATATATTAGTTACCCAAGTTTCTTAGTTAGCTTAGGCTACTAGTGTGTTACTATAGTCGGCAGTCTCATGACCTTCACTGATTTTGTTGGACAATGAAATGATATGTTATATAGATATTAATATTAACAAGCTAATGATGAATGCCCTTTAGTTGATCGAATATGAGTTTTATGCACAAAGTATAGTGCGTGAGGTTTAACGGTGTCCCTCATTCTGCTCTAGCATTTGACTACTAGCCTAACTGAAAACATTATACAATACATATATAGTCTCTTTCGTATTCGCGTCTCTTTCTTTGCAGAAGCAGAGCAACACATTTAAAGATCATGTCTACATCAAACTATTACAGTATTATCATTTAGTTAATTAGAGCTGTTTACACTTTAAACACGACACTGATGTTTTCTGATGTGTTGGGTTTTAACCCCGCACTGTAGCTCAGTCCAACCTAGCGATCTCAAGGTCCGAGACACGGTTAATCCTCACGCACTGGACAAAAAAAAAAAACATTTTTTAGATAAATAAATATTGAATGAAGTTCTATTAATCCTACCAGAAATTTATAAGCACTAGAGTTGCCGACATTTATTAAAGTATTTTGCCATTGAAATAGCCCAGCTCCATAATGGAGCTTAATGTTACATAAATAATAATATTAGCAATAAGGTTTTCAGTTGATTAAATATTAAATGGTGCATAAAGTAACAAAAGAAACAGTTGTTTTCAGATAAATAAATACTGAATGAAGTTGTTTTGGTCAAACCTGAAAACCATAAGTACTAGAGTTTCCTGTGTTAATTAAATCGATTTGCCATTGAAATAGCCCATCTCCATTACGCTCGATGGAAAGTGTTTCCACCGCTTTTTGCAAAGTCCAGGAACTTAGGTTAAATGTTCTGTTGGATATGCCCCAGCCTCCGATATCGTCCAGGAACTGTAGCATAGGTTCCGCTCCTAATCTCTCAATGGTATCATTAACATCCATGCAGGACAAGTAAAACATCTTGGCTTTCTGTTCAGCTTTGATCGAGTTCGCCGAGATGGGCTTTTCTGTAAAAATAAAGTGGTGCAGGTTTCTTTTAAAACTACAACCATCAACATTACACAGAAATATAACCTCTAGCTTACCTTAGAACAAGGTCCGCTTCTAGCGGATTGTTTTCACGATTGTTTTCATGATTGTTTTCACAACAGGAACTCCGTTCTTTTGTGAATGCTGTAATGTCATATTAATGATATTATATTAAATTTTGAATGGGAAAGAGATATAGAAATGGCTTCTATTATCCCACTGGTGAGAGTAACGGTTACAAGGAAAGCCGAACCCCAATCACCATTGTCAGTTTATAATATTTTTATGGATTTAATTCAAGCTTCGTAGCGTCTACCTGGACGATCTTTATATCTGGTTGCTAGTAGATAGCACCTGTAGGAACATGCTATTATGTTCTAAATAAGCTATTTTGTAAACATATTATGCTCTTTATATTATAACTAATAGTGGCAAAGAATTTGTAAAACTATCAGTTTTTCAATTCCTTCTATTAATTTACACTCTCCCTCTATATGTAACTTGTATAAATTTTCAATTGTTAATCAAATACTTTTTATTCATCCACTCATTTTCAAATACATTTTTTTATAGTGGATGACACTTGATGTTAATACAGTTTTTTAAAAAAATATTTCATTAATTAAATTCTATAGTACATACTATTAGTACAGTTTTTTCAAATAATTATTCATTAAATTAATTTAATTAATTAATTTTAGTTTTATATTGGAGAAAAACCTTTTCACAAAAGAGCCAAGGTATAAGATATAGTTACTCATTTGGGTTAAAATAAGTGATAGCATATGTTTTCATAAAACAGATGATTTTGTATAATTGGTTATGTAGTAGAACAGCTGTTTTAACACACAGGTTATGTTACTTTATTTGTATCAATTGTAATTATTTAAGAAAAAGTATCTAAAATAAAACTTTTCTTTGTTGACCTAACTAGGAATTGACTTCAATTTTGTTTGTATATATTACTTACCTAAATTTACCTCTCCTATGGGCTGCATGACCTTGACGTGGTGGAGAAGCTTAATCCGGGCGTGGGGGACGGGTGGAGCGGAGCTGTACGTATGTGGCTCCCTATAAACCGGAAGTCCAGGCAATTGTGTGAGTGCATGAAGGCGGCTCAAAAAAAGGGGCCAGTCCTAGCACTTGAAGGGTTGTTATCTGCCCGGCTCTCGCCCTGCCCTTCCCTTGCGGGCGGCAACCAAGAAGCACCCCTCATCCAGGTTGGTGGTCTGGATGGGCACATACACCCCCGATCGAAAAGTGTTATGCGATCCGTGCCGATGTAGATTCGTGGCCCTCAGGGTAAGGAGGGTCTTTAACGGAGCCTCAGAGGCACCTGGCGCCACCCCTGAGTACTTAAGTCGCATTACCGCCGTAAGCGGGGCTCTGCGGCGGCGGACCTTTATTTCCGTAGCTGCTCGTGGGAACACACATGGCAGAGTTAAAAAAAAATAATAAATTTAACTGGTCAGGGCTTAGAACCTACCGACAAATCTGTTCCTATGGAGGTGGTTTCGGCCCCCGTAGAGACAGATGGAAATCCAGTTGCGAAGGCAACAGGAAGAATGAGTGGGGCACAAAGGAGGAAAGCACTCTGGCTTTCCTACCATGAGGAAGCAAAGAAGGCGGAGGCGGAGGGCAGAGAACCACCGCCACCCCCTTTGAGGAAACACCGGTCCGGGCAGCGGAAGGGTTTGACGGAGGCTGGGGCTCTAGCCCGCCCTGTCGTCCCGGAAGCCAGTGGATCCGGTAGGACCTTAGTACCACAAGAGAGAGAGAGGAAAAGGAAGGAAAGGAGTACTTCTAATCCTACTCCAGAGTCGGAGGTCAAGAGGAATAGACAAGAGTCTAGGCCTGCTGGGTCGGGTGGGCCGTCTTTCTCGTCGATCTCCGCCAACCTACCGAGGGTTCTTGTGACCTTTGGGGATAGTGTAGGCGTGAGGATGGAGATGGCGGCGTTCGTCCACCTTAAGGACACCGTCATGGACCGGATTCTGGACACTCCTAGTGGAGGTTTTGTTCCGCGGTTCAGAGACACTTACCTAAGGGATGGAGTCGCAGCATTTATTTGTGCTGAGGAGGAATCGGAAAAATGGCTGAGAGAAGTGGTACCGTCAGTTAAGCTCGAGGACGGGACTCAGGCAAGGCTAGTCCTGCCTGATGATCTGATCAAAAGGGTGAAAGTGACGGTGCTAGTACCACCACCAAAAAGGGAGGCCACTCAGTTGGTCAAGCTCATGGGGATGCAAAGCCCAGAAATTGACACTTCGAAGTGGAAGATCCTACAGTGCATTGACCGGGGACCTGCAAGCCTCCTCTGCCTATGATTGGATGAGGCATCGGCCAGACTATTAAAGGCAAGAGATGGGAAAGCCTTCCTGGGGACTGCAGAGGTCACTTTTAAGTGGAACTCTAAGGACCCGGAAGAGAAGGGCGAGAGAGAGAATCAGGAGAAGGCGTAGGGGTCAGTTGGATATGGCTGACCCTCAAGCAATGATCCTGCAAATTAACTTGCACCACAGTAAAAGCGCCTCGGTGGTCCTAACCAGGTGCTTAAATGTGAGGCACACATTACCAGCGCTTGCGCTAGTGCAAGAGCCGTGGCTGGTCAAGAACGGTATAAGGGGTCTGACTGCAGGTGGGCGCACCTACGCAAGTGGGGAACATTAGGGGCACAGAGCATGTGTGACAGTCAGAGGACTAGAAGCCACGCTGATTCAAGAATTCTCAACTAAAGACCTTGCGGTGGTTAGAATTCGAGGCAAGAGCGAGGTAAGTGGGAGCAAGGAGTTCATCGTGGCCTCCACTTACTGCGCCCACAATAGAGAATCGCCACCTGCAGAATTACGTAAGTTAGTTCGGTACTGCAGGGAGATGAATATAGGAATCTTAGTGGGCTATGATGCCAATGCTCATAATGAGGTGTGGGGCAGCACAGACACAAATGAGCGAGGTGAGGAGCTCCTAGCCTTCTTGATTGAAGAAAACCTTGTGGTTTAAACACAGGTGCCGAGCCAACATTTGTCACTTCAAACAGAATGGAGGTTCTAGATATCACCTTCTGTAATAGACAAATGGTAAGGTGGGTGCATGACTGGCAGGTTTCGGATGAGCCCTCCATGTCTGATCACCGGATCATCACTGCTACGATGAGGGGAGTTGTCCCCCATGTGGTGTGGCTTAGGAACCCGAGAAGGACAAACTGGGAAGGTTTTAAGTCTTCAGTGAGGAGGCGGATGTCAGACTTCCGTGGTAAATATGGTACATCAAACGAACTGGAAAATACTGAGGCCTACATCAGGACTTCAATTTCCACGTCGTTTGAGAAAATTTGCCCTCTCTCGCGGATAAACACTGGGCGCGGTAAGCTTAAGTGGAACAGCGAGTTAGGGGCAAGACGGAAAGAGACTAGAAGGCTCTTTAATAGGGCTAAGAAGAAGAAAACGGCGGAGACCTGCAGGCATATAAAGACAGCCAGGGTCTCTATAAAAATCTTATTAAAGAGATTAAACGTGCTTCTTGGGAAAAGTGGTACTCAGAGACAAGCATACTGAGTGACACTGCTAGACTGTTTAAGGTGTTAGCAGGTGGACCGAGGGGATAGCTTAAGTTTGTCAAGAAGACTGATGGTAGCTTTACTGACACCCCGGAGGAAACACTGCGTCTGCTTATGAGGAACAGTTTTCCCGATATTAGACCGGTAGGGGACGGTGCTCAAAACCTCCGACATACTGGGCTAAGGGCGCACTGGAATATTGCTGGGCAGGTGATCTCAGCGCAAAAGGTGAGAGAGGAGATTCTGTCTTTTGAGCCTTTTAAAGCGCCTGGATTAGATAATATTACTCCAGCACTACTACAAAATTGCTTGGAGGAAATAATAGGGCCACTGACAGGATTACTCAGAGGCTTTGTTGCCTTGGGTTACACGCCAGGGCAGTGGCTCAAAACGAACGTTATCTTTATCCCCAAACCGGGGAGGAAAGGTTACACAGAGGTAAAGGACTTCAGACCTATCAGCCTTGCATCTTTCTTGTTAAAGACATTGGAAAGGCTGGTGGACCACTATTTAAAGGAGGGACCTTTGAAGCATTATCCGTTTCATCAGGACCAACACGCCTACCGAACTGGTAGGTCTGTGGAGACTGAGCTGTTGTCGGTCGTGGACTTTATTGAGGGTCAGATCAACAACAAGGGGATATGTATTGGGGCTTTTCTTGATGTGGAGGGGGCTTTTAATAGTACCTGTAGACTGGCCATCAAGAGAGCAGCTATGGATCACGGGATTTCTGATGGAATTATAAATTGGATTAGGAGTTCCTTGGAAAACCGGATAAGTACTGCATTCTGGATGGGGTGCATGATAAATGGGATGGTCTCGGAGGGCTGCCGCAGAGTGGAGTATTATCCCCTTTGCTGTGGAGCCTTGTCGTGGACGGCCTACTAAGGACGCTCAGTGGAATGGGTGTCAAGGTGGTAGGATATGCGGATGACATAGCTATCCTTGTTAGGGGATCATTTGAAGAGGTCCTCAAAGACCTGCTTCAAGAGGCACTCAAGGTAACAGAAGCATGGTGCAGGGAGAATGCACTATGCATTCAAGGAGAGAAATCTGTGGCACTCATCTTCACTAGGCGATATAAAACTAAATCGCTGGAGATGATGGAAGTTTGTAATACCAAAATAAGCTACGTTGAGCTTATTTAGCTATAAATAAGCTAAATATCTGGGAGTTATTCGGGATAGGAAGCTACTCTGGCGTGAGCACTTTAAGGATAAGTGCAAAAAAGCCATAGCTACGTTCTGGCAATGCAGAGGAGCAATAGGCACGAGATGGGGGTTGGGTCCACGTCAGATGAACTGGATTTATTCCGCCATTGTGGTGCCGAGGTTGGTCTTTGCCTCAATCGTCTGGTGGGACAGGGCACAGAAAGAAACAAGTAAAAGAATGCTGGACCGCGCGCAGGGGCTCTTCCTTAGAGGCATAACAGCTACAAGGAGAAGCAAACCATGGGCCATGAGTATTATGTTGGGTTTTCCATCCTTGAGTCTTCAAATTAGGATGGAGGCAATGCAAACTGCATACCGGCTAAGTTGTACCGGGAAGTGGAAGACAAGTAGCAAACATCATAAACAGCTATTTGGGGATTCACTGAAGGAGCTCTGGATAAAACCTCAGGATACTGTCTCTTAAAAGGGAAAAAGGAAACTACAAAATCCATATTCCTGCAAGAGAGGCATGGACGGCGTATAGACCCAGACAGACATGGTGAAATCTGGTTCACCGATGGGTCCAAGATGAAGGAAGGAGTGGGAGCAGGATTTAGTGGACCGAGACACCAAGACATTTTGTCATCGCCTGGAGGACTACAACTCTGTCTTCCAGGGGGAGGTGCTCGCGATCAAACTATGTGCTGAGGAAATAATAGGGTCTGGTAGGAGGGGCAAGACCATCTGGATTTGCTCGGACAGTCAGGCAGCTCTGAAGGCTTTAGGTAAGGCTAGTACCAGCTCTAAGCTGGTGGCCGAGACTATAGCTTCTCTAGCAGAGCTGAGTAAGTATAATTCACTCAACCTACCCTGGATTCCAGGACATTCTGGCTGGATAGGGAATGAGAGAGCTGACGCCTTAGCAAAACAAGGGTGTATACCTCAAGGACCGTTGCTGAGGGCAGTGGGCATGCCGCCTCAGGAGGGGCGCAAGATGATCACGAGGACAGGTTGTGCAGGGAAGAATGGAATGTAATCTTGGGGTGTAACAAATCCCAGGTACTGTGGAGTTACTCAGGAGATTTGTGGGGCAAAGAACTACTCTCCTTAAGTAGACATCAACTCAGAGCTACTGTAGAGCTGGTTACAGGCCATGGGAATCTGAGGGGGTTCCAATACAAAATTGGAAAATCTAGGTCCCCTGTGTGCAAGAGATGCGACGAGGACCAAGAGGAAAGCCCAATCCACGTGAGTGTCCTGCTTTGGGAGCTGCAAGGAGAAAGTGGTTTGGCTGGCAGGTATGTACACCAGAGGATATCAGAAGATTTAGCATCAGGTGGGTTCTTAATTTCTGCAAAGTGATAGGTATCCACTAAGCTAGTCCTGTGGTAAGGATGGGAAGAGAGTACAAAGGCTGCAGCTAAGTGCTCTACACCGATAAGGTCCCTCCGAGTTTTAGTAATAATAATAATACCTAAATTTAATCTACATATTTCGATTTGAACATTATAAGTATGCTGTATTTATTTATGAGCGTTTTTTGTTCTTTCAGTAGAAATAGGCTCTGACTCATTCATTACAGTTAACTTGTATTGCTAACCCTCTACTTCAAAATGTTCAAATCTGTTAGTGTAGTATAAAATATTTTAAATTTGTTGGTTTTTTCTCTCTTTCTTCTACCTTGTTAACATATAAACCAAAGTGGGCAACGTTTTGGTACTTGCCATTTTTTATGCTAATTAAGTGAAAAGCCTAACTAAATATTACTTTGTATGGTTGAAATTAATTTTATACATTTATTGTTATCACTCACCAAGTTCTCCTTTCAATACATAGTCAATTTGTTGACCCAACTCACTAAACGTGTCCCAAGAGACTCTGTCTGGAATAGAATTATCCTTAATCCACGACCCACAGGCATATTGGTAGAAGTCGTCACAGGGATCGGTAGTTTTGTCTATCGATGATATTATCCTTGAAGCTGATTTTATACAATCATCACTCGTGCAATACTCTTGAAATGTTTTAAACAGAAACAAAATTTATTCAAACAAAAATGTTGTTTAATATTGTACTCTTATATTAAAAATTTTGTGAATACTTAAAAGTTGTAAAACATTTATGAGATGTATTTATATAATATCTGGTTTACCTATGTAAAGGTTGTGTCACCATTGTCAAATTTAATTACTGTTGTGATACCAGGTAACTAATTTCAATTCAAATGTTATTTAAATTATTTATTTTTCTGTCTTCAACACCCGTATGTCTTATAGATCACGTAGAGGGTTGGTTTTAATGAAATAATGGCTTAAAAACAGCAGTCCTTCGTCCGAGTTATAACTGTACGACAGTAGAAACCGAGAGGTGATGAGGGTCTGATTGTATTACCTGGACCAAACCAATGAGTAGGGCGCTCTGACAATATGGAAAACAGGGTCTCTTGGAAGTTCTATTACAGTAGTTCTGAAAGACAAGACGGATATTAGTTATTGGACGGAGACTCGTCCCTCCCCCCCCCAAGATCCTTTAGTCTTGGTCCTCCACAGTCTACTTAAGAGACCATCATGGTCTAGATAGGCTCGTTCCATTTAGTCTCAAGGCTATCTATCTAATTCAGCCACTCTGTGTAGTAATGAATTACATAACTGAAACAAGTCCCTAATTTAACAGTTATTGTTAAAAATTCTTTCGTGACCAATATAACATGCGTTAGTTTGAGACTCAGTGAAATGAAACAAAAACAAACTAACCTAATAGCTTCTGTACTCTTATTTAGATTTTTATCATCAGAACTCACTGTTTGTAAACTTTCTGTAAAATCTAAGAATATCTCATCACATTAAATTTATATTATTTTCAAAATTTTCAAGTTTATATACTCACGACTGTTGCTGCCGCCGCCATTTTTATTGGCATTAACAATAAACAATATCCCCAGTATAATCACTGCAGCTGCTAAGATAACTACAACACCAATAAGGACCTTTGTAAGAGTCGACAATCCCTGAAAACACATTAAGCTATCAGTCCTTGTTTTAAGTATATTGCAACCCAATGGTACTCAACCGTTAGTTCATAACGGTTCCTTTTGAATCTTATTCATCTAAAATACCTACCTATATGTTTTTGTAATAATAAAAATAGGAGGAGATAATTACACGTGACAATGAATAAAATCATATATTTGATCATAAATTAAATTTTCATAAATCAAGATACACAAGTTAAAACACTGCTTTAATAATCAGTTACCTTCAAAACTTAAGAAAAAGACCAAAAAAAATAAAGTCAAATAAAATGATATAAAAGGTTACTTCTATTCTTAAATAATAATTTTGCAACTGTACAAATGTGGAACTCAAGTGGAGCGATGTGTATAAATGAAAATACGCATGTAAACTAAATACTTTAATACTACGTTCTCTTTTAAAATTAGGGTACAAAAAATATCCCCAAACAAATTATCTAAAACGAAAAAAGATGTAATAAAGTTTTGACTACGACACTTTATTTCTATTCTCTGGTAAGGATTCTACAACAATGAAAATTTACAACTAAGATCAGCTACAAATAATTGAGATGGATGAGTTTGTTTTTACATATGTGCAAACTTTATTAATGTTTGGTTTATGCAGTAATCTAGTTCTATATGTCTGTTACATATAGATGACTATAACACTTTATTTTTATTCTTTGCTAAGGATTTTAACTAAAATCACCTAAAAATAATGAGATGGAGTTTCTTTCTAAATATGTAATAAGATTATTAATGCCTGGTTCATGCAGGCATCTGGATCTATATGTTTGATAGATATTCGTCTTACGAGTACCTCAGTAATATGATCATTATAAAATATATTTGTGTTAAATCCAACTACGACTTTTATAACATGAGCTGATAGATCTATGTATCTGTTAATTATAAAATGTATTACGGTACAACGTATAATATTTGTATTTTAATTTTTTTATTACCTACTTCGTATACTTACATACCATCATGTACTTTCAAGGGTATACGTAGACCCTCCTATAATCTACAAAGTTATAGTAGCGATTTAAAAGGTGAATACATGTGTGTGTATGTGTGCGTGTGTGTGTTTGTGTGTGTGTGTGTGTGTGTGTGTGTTTTAATGTGTGTGTGTGTGTGTTTTAATGTGTGTGTGTGTGTGTGTGCGTGCGCGCGCGCGCGTGTGTGTGTGTGTACCTGAGTAGTTGTAGTTGTGTGTCCGTATCTGTGTGTGTGTGTGTGTGTGTGTCGCTCTTATTTTTTTTAATGAAATACGTTATTTATTTAAATAGTTTAATAGTTTTTTTTGCAAATACGTTATCATTTCTTAACTAAAAACTAGCTGTTTTATAGGTAATACTCACTAGTTTTATGGACAATAGCTAATCGTATTATGGGTAATAATTAATCTGTTTATAGCTAATACCCCATCGTTTTAAGGCTAATACCTAATCATTTATTGAATAATACCTAAACGTTTTATAGATAATACCTAGTCGTTTTATGGCTAATACATAATCATTTTATGGATAATACCTAACCGTTTTATAGTAATAACTAATGGTTTTATAGCTAATTTCTTATCGTTTTATGGCTAGTACCTAAACGTTTTATGGCAAATGCTTAATATTTCTATAGCTAATACCTGTTTTATGGCTATATCTAATAGTTTTATGACTAATACCTAATCGTTTAATGGCTAATACCTAAAGGTTTTATGCAAATACTTAATATTATTATTGCTAATACCTGTTTTATGGCTAATACCTAATTCCTTTATGGCTAATAGTCTATTTTTTTATATTTAATGCCTAGTCGTTTTGTTTTCAATGCCTAATTAGTATAATTGTTGTATGGTGAAATTCTTTAAGCCTATTAAATACACTTCTAATTCGAGTTTTCACATCCGTTGATGGTCTCAAAACTATGTTGCTTGAAACTTTGTTCATACTTAGATTTAAAACATTCTTTAACCTTAGAAATCGATATAATGAGAGTAAGAAATATTTAGAAACCTTTACCGCCGGAACTTGGACGTCCAGCTATAAGTTGTTGCGGTGAACGCAAAACGAACTATCCTTACATCATGTTCGTATAAAGTAAGCTTTAGAATAATGTTAGTTCTGGATATCCTCTCAAACATAAGAGTGGCAGAGTGCTACAATGAAACTTCTCAAGTCGCGGAACATACTGTACGTGTTAAATTTAAATGTACCCGCCTTATTATAACAAATAACAATTTAGTTTTGTGTATGCCTTTGTCGACCTATTTTAAACATCATAAAGATTTAAAACTGTTTTGACAGTGGTTCATAAAAGAACTAGAGCACATAAACTTACCTTAATCCCGTGCGTTGCCATTTCTAGAGTACTGCAACTAATAGTTACAATAAGTGTTTCAAGATATTAATTGAACGCGTGAAAACGGCCTATCGGAGATAAGTTTATCGTTTGAGAGCTCTTTCGGTTTTCACAACTTTTAGATTAAATTATTATAATTTTAAATATGATTATTTATATTTATAACAAAGTCAATTCTAATAACAAATGATACTAGACAGATATGCAAAAGAAATTACAAAAGGGAAATAACCGATTGTTTATTTTCTAAAATAAAGCAATATTGTTACGTTTTTCGATTTCTTCTACTAGTTCACAATCTCTTGTTCAAATATAGTGAAATTTATATATCTTGTCCTTATATATATATATATATATATATATATATATATATATATATATATATATATATATATATATATATATATAAATATTGTTCGAATTTTCAATCGTTAATAAAATACATTTTAATCATAAACTCAAGTTCAAGTACATTTTATTATAATTGTTGCAAACGACACTTTATGTTAATACAGTTTTACAAATATTAATTCAATAATTAAATTTTATGAATTAATTTTAGGTCTATTTTGGAGCAAAACGTTTCACAAAAGCGGCAAGGCATGCAATAGAGTTATTTCATCCCCTTTTAGTTTAAAATAAGTGATAATATATGGTCTCATAAAACACCTGGTTTTATGTTGTAGGTAATGTAGTAGAACAGCTGTTTTAACTCACAGGTTATGTATTTTATTTACATCAATTGTAATTATTTAATAAAAAGTAACTAAAATCAAATTCGTCTTTATTGACCTAAGCAGGAACTGACTTTTATCATCTTTTTTAAATATTACTTGGTTATTTTAACAAGTAACCGTATAACACCGTATTAGCATCTACCGTATAAAACATAAACTAAACAGATTTTTATGCACAGACTCGGCAAAGATTCCATCAGGAGACAGTTATAGGCTACTATATAAACATAGGTTTATGCATATTGTTTTATAAATAAACAAACGAAACTATATACAAATATTACGTTGAAAATTATAAACCTAAATTGTAAATTGAGAGAAGGAAATATAATGCGCGACTTAAGAAGCCGTATTTGGCCTACCTGAACTATCGAAACACGTGGGATGTGACATAAGTATTAAGAAGCTGTGGTTGGTAAAACAAAAGGAACAACAGCATACATTAATATAGAGACAGCTGGGCTGTGATAGAAAGGTTTGTGAGGTAAATAAAATAGATTTGCACTGGCCGCTTAAACCTTACTGGTGACTGGGTACAAATTACACATTCATGGTGGTTGTAGGAATGCGGTGACTACATACCTGGGTCCAAAATACACTTGCATGGTGGTTGTAGGAATGCGGTGACTACATACCTGGGTCCAAAATACACTTTCATTGTGGTTGTAGGTATATGCACTGACAACATAACCGGGTCAAAATACACTTTCATGGTGGTTGTAGGAATGCGGTGACTACATACCTGGGTCCAAAATACACTTTCATTGTGGTTGTAGGTATATGCACTGACAACATAACCGGGTCAAAATACACTTTCATGGTGGTTGTAGGAATGCGGTGACTACATACCTGGGTCCAAAATACACTTTCATTGTGGTTGTAGGTATATGCACTGACAACATAACCGGGTCAAAATACACATTCATGGTGGTTGTAGGAATGCGGTGACTACATACCAGGGTCCAAAATACACTTTCATTGTGGTTGTAGGTATATGCACTGACAACATAACCGGGTCAAAATACACTTTCATGGTGGTTGTAGGAATGCGGTGACTACATACCTGGGTCCAAAATACACTTTCATTGTGGTTGTAGGTATATGCACTGACAACATAACCGGGTCAAAATACACTTTCATGGTGGTTGTAGGAATGCGGTGACTACATACCTGGGTCCAAAATACACTTTCATTGTGGTTGTAGGTATATGCACTGACAACATAACCGGGTCAAAATACACATTCATGGTGGTTGTAGGAATGCGGTGACTACATACCTGGGTCCAAAATACACTCTCATTGTGGTTGTAGGTATATGCACTGACAACATAACGGGGTCAAAATACACTTTCATGGTGGTTGTAGGAATGCGGTGACTACATACCAGGGTCCAAAATACACTTTCATTGTGGTTGTAGGTATATGCACTGACAACATAACCGGGTCAAAATACACTTTCATGGTGGTTGTAGGAATGCGGTGACTACATACCTGGGTCCAAAATACACTTTCATTGTGGTTGTAGGTATATGCACTGACAACATAACCGGGTCAAAATACACTTTCATGGTGGTTGTAGGAATGCGGTGACTACATACCTGGGTCCAAAATACACTTTCATTGTGGTTGTAGGTATATGCACTGACAACATAACCGGGTCAAAATACACTTTCATGGTGGTTGTAGGAATGCGGTGACTACATACCTGGGTCCAAAATACACTTTCATTATGGTTGTAGGTATATGCACTGACAACATAACCGGGTCAAAATACACTTTAATGGATGTTGTAGGAATGTGGTGACTACATACCTGGGTCCAAAATACACTTTCATTATGGTTGTAGGTATATGCACTGACAACATAACCGGGTCAAAATACACTTTAATGGATGTTGTAGGAATGTGGTGACTACATACCTGGGTCCAAAATACACTTTCATTGTGGTTGTAGGTATATGCACTGACAACATAACCGGGTCAAAATACACTTTCATGGTGGTTGTAGGAATACGGTGACTACATACCTGGGTCCAAAATACACTTTCATTGTGGTTGTAGGTATAAGCACTGACAACATAACCGGGTCAAAATACACTTTCATGGTGGTTGTAGGAATGCGGTGACTACATACCTGGGTCCAAAATACACTTTCATTGTGGTTGTAGGTATATGCACTGACAACATAACCGGGTCAAAATACACTTTCATGGTGGTTGTAGGAATGCGGTGACTACATACCTGGGTCCAAAATACACTTTCAAAGTGGTTGTAGGTATATGCACTGACAACATAACCGGGTCAAAATACACTTTCATGGTCTTTGTAGGAATGTGGTGACTACATACCTGGGTCCAAAATACACTTTCATTGTGGTTGTAGGTATAAGCACTGACAACATAACCGGGTCAAAATACACTTTCATGGTGGTTGTAGGAATGCGGTGACTACATACCTGGGTCCAAAATACACTTTCATTGTGGTTGTACGTATATGCACTGACAACATAACCGGGTCAAAATACACTTTCATGGTGGTTGTAGGAATGCGGTGACTACATACCTGGGTCCAAAATACACTTTCATTGTGGTTGTAGGTATATGCACTGACAACATAACCGGGTCAAAATACACTTTCATGGTGGTTGTAGGAATGCGGTGACTACATACCTGGGTCCAAAATACACTTCCATTGTGGTTGTAGGTATATGTACTGACAACATAACCGGGTCAAAATACACTTTCATGGTGGTTGTAGGAATGCGGTGACTACATACCTGGGTCCAAAATACACTCTCATTGTGGTTGTAGGTATATGTACTGACAACATAACCGGGTCAAAATACACTTTCATGGTGGTTGTAGGAATGCGGTGACTACATACCTGGGTCCAAAATACACTTTCATTGTGGTTGTAGGTATATGCACTGACAACATAACCGGGTCAAAATACACTTTCATGGTGGTTGTAGGAATGCGGTGACTACATACCTGGGTCCAAAATACACTTTCAAAGTGGTTGTAGGTATATGCACTGACAACATAACCGGGTCAAAATACACTTTCATGGTGGTTGTAGGAATGCGGTGACTACATACCTGGGTCCAAAATACACTTTCATTGTGGTTGTAGGTATAAGCACTGACAACATAACCGGGTCAAAATACACTTTCATGGTGGTTGTAGGAATGCGGTGACTACATACCTGGGTCCAAAATACACTTTCATTGTAATTGTACGTATATGCACTGACAACATAACCGGGTCAAAATACACTTTCATGGTGGTTGTAGGAATGCGGTGACTACATACCTGGGTCCAAAATACACTTTCAAAGTGGTTGTAGGTATATGCACTGACAACATAACCGGGTCAAAATACACTTTCATGGTGGTTGTAGGAATGCGGTGACTACATACCTGGGTCCAAAATACACTTTCATTGTGGTTGTAGGTATAAGCACTGACAACTTAACCGGGTCAAAATACACTTTCATGGTGGTTGTAGGAATGCGGTGACTACATACCTGGGTCCAAAATACACTTTCATGGTGGTTGTAGGAATGCGGTGACGACATACCTGGGTACAAAATACACTTTCATTGTGGTTGTAGGTATATGCACTGACAACATAACCGGGTCAAAATACACTCTCATGGTGGTTGTAGGAATGCGGTGACTACATACTTGGGTCCAAAATACACTTTCATTGTGGTTGTAGGTATATGCACTGACAACATAACCGGATCAAAATACACTTTCATGGTGGTTGTAGGAATGCGATGACTACATACCTGGGTCCAAATTACACTTTCATGGTGGCTGTAGGAATGCACTGACAACATACCCGGGTCAAAAAACACTTTCATGGTGGTCGTAGGAATGCACGTACTACATATCTGGATCAAATATACATTCATGGTGGTTGTAGGAGTGCGGGGACTACATAACCGGGTCAAAATACACTTTAATGGTGATTGTAGGAATGCGGTGACAACATACCTGGGTCCAAAATACACTTTCATTGTGGTTGTAGGTATATGCACTGACAACATAACCGGGTCAAAATACACTTTCATGGTGGTTGTAGGAATGCGGTGACTACATACCTGGGTCCAAAATACACTTTCATTGTGGTTGTAGGTATATGCACTGACAACATAACCGGGTCAAAATACACTTTCATGGTGGTTGTAGGAATGCGGTGATTACATACCTGGGTCCAAAATACACTTTCAATGTGGTTGTAGGTATATGCACTGACAACATAACCGGGTAAAAATACACTTTCATGGTGGTTGTAGGAATGCGGTGACTACATCCCTGGGTCCAAAATACACTTTCATTGTGGTTGTAGGTATATGCACTGACAACATAACCGGGTCAAAATACACTTTAATGGATGTTGTAGGAATGCGGTGACTACATACCTGGGTCCAAAATACACTTTCATTGTGGTTGTAGGTATATGCACTGACAACATAACCGGGTCAAAATACACTTTCATGGTGGTTGTAGGAATGCGGTGACTACATACTTGGGTCCAAAATACACTTTCATTGTGGTTGTAGGTATATGCACTGACAACATAACCGGGTCAAAATACACTTTCATGGTGGTTGTAGGAATGCGATGACTACATACCTGGGTCCAAATTACACTTTCATGGTGGCTGTAGGAATGCACTTACAACATACCCGGGTCAAAATACACTTTCATGGTGGTTGTAGGAATGCACGTACTACATATCTGGATCAAATATACATTCATGGTGGTTGTAGGAGTGCGGGGACTACATAACCGGGTCAAAATTCACTTTAATGGTGATTGTAGGAATGCGGTGACAACATACCTGGGTCCAAAATACACTTTCATTGTGGTTGTAGGTATATGCATTGACAACATAACCGGGTCAAAATACACTTTCATGGTGGTTGTAGGAATGCGGTGACTACATACCTGGGTCCAAAATACACTTTCATTGTGGTTGTAGGTATATGCACTGACAACATAACCGGGTAAAATACACTTTCATGGTGGTTGTAGGAATGCGGTGACTACATACCTGGGTCCAAAATACACTTTCATTGTGGTTGTAGGTATATGCACTGACAACATAACCGGGTCAAAATACACTTTCATGGTGGTTGTAGGAATGCGGTGACTACATACCTGGGTCTAAAATACACTTTCATTGTGGTTGTAGGTATATGTACTGACAACATAACCGGGTCAAAATACACTTTCATGGTGGTTGTAGGAATGTGGTGACCTCATACCTGGGTCCAAAATACACTTTCATTGTGGTTGTAGGTATATGCACTGACAACATAACCGGGTCAAAATACACTTTAATGGTTGTTGTAGGAATGCGGTGACTACATACCTGGGTCCAAAATACACTTTCATTGTGGTTGTAGGTATATGCACTGACAATATAACCGGGTCAAAATACACTTTCATGGTGGTTGTAGGAATGCGGTGACTACATACTTGGGTCCAAAATACACTTTCATTGTGGTTGTAGGTATAAGCACTGACAACATAACCGGGTCAAAATACACTTTCGTGGTGGTTGTAGGAATGCGGTGACTACATACCTGGGTCCAAAATACACTTTCATTGTGGTTGTAGGTATATGCACTGACAACATAACCGGGTCAAAATACACTTTCATGGTGGTTGTAGGAATGCGGTGACTACATAACTAGGTCCAAAATACACTTTCATTGTGGTTGTAGGTATAAGCACTGACAACATAACCGGGTCAAAATACACTTTCATGGTGGTTGTAGGAATGCGATGACTACATACCTGGGTCCAAATTACACTTTCATGGTGGCTGTAGGAATGCACTGACAACATACCCGGGTCAAAAAACACTTTCATGGTGGTTGTAGGAATGCACGTACTACATATCTGGATCAAATATACATTCATGGTGGTTGTAGGAGTGCGGGGACTACATAACCGGGTCAAAATACACTTTAATGGTGATTGTAGGAATGCGGTGACAACATACCTGGGTCCAAAATACACTTTCATTGTGGTTTTAGGTATATGCACTGACAACATAACCGGGTCAAAATACACTTTCATGGTGGTTGTAGGAATGCGGTGACTACATACCTGGGTCCAAAATACACTTTCATTGTGGTTGTAGGTATATGCACTGACAACATAACCGGGTCAAAATACACTTTCATGGTGGTTGTAGGAATGCGGTGACTACATACCTGGGTCCAAAATACACTTTCAATGTGGTTGTAGGTATATGCACTGACAACATAACCGGGTCAAAATACACTTTCATGGTGGTTGTAGGAATGCGGTGACTACATCCCTGGTTCCAAAATACACTTTCATTGTGTTTGTAGGTATATGCACTGACAACATAACCGGGTCAAAATACACTTTCATGGTGGTTGTAGGAATGCGGTGACTACATACCTGGGTCCAAAATACACTTTCATTGTGGTTGTAGGTATATGCACTGACAACATAACCGGGTCAAAATACACATTCATGGTGGTTGTAGGAATGCGGTGACTACATACCTGGGTCCAAAATACACTCTCATTGTGGTTGTAGGTATATGCACTGACAACATAACCGGGTCAAAATACACTTTCATGGTGGTTGTAGGAATGCGGTGACTACATACCAGGGTCCAAAATACACTTTCATTGTGGTTGTAGGTATATGCACTGACAACATAACCGGGTCAAAATACACTTTCATGGTGTTTGTAGGAATGCGGTGACTACATACCTGGGTCCAAAATACACTTTCATTATGGTTGTAGGTATATGCACTGACAACATAACCGGGTCAAAATACACTTTAATGGATGTTGTAGGAATGTGGTGACTACATACCTGGGTCCAAAATACACTTTCATTATGGTTGTAGGTATATGCACTGACAACATAACCGGGTCAAAATACACTTTAATGGATGTTGTAGGAATGTGGTGACTACATACTTGGGTCCAAAATACACTTTCATTGTGGTTGTAGGTATATGCACTGACAACATAACCGGGTCAAAATACACTTTCATGGTGGTTGTAGGAATGCGGTGACTACATACCTGGGTCTAAAATACACTTTCATTGTGGTTGTAGGTATATGTACTGACAACATAACCGGGTCAAAATACACTTTCATGGTGGTTGTAGGAATGTGGTGACTACATACCTGGGTCCAAAATACACTTTCATTGTGGTTGTAGGTATATGCACTGACAACATAACCGGGTCAAAATACACTTTAATGGATGTTGTAGGAATGCGGTGACTACATACCTGGGTCCAAAATACACTTTCATTGTGGTTGTAGGTATATGCACTGACAACATAACCGGGTCAAAATACACTTTCATGGTGGTTGTAGGAATGCGGTGACTACATACTTGGGTCCAAAATACACTTTCATTGTGGTTGTAGGTATATGCACTGACAACATAACCGGGTCAAAATACACTTTCATGGTGGTTGTAGGAATGCGATGACTACATACCTGGGTCCAAATTACACTTTCATGGTGGCTGTAGGAATGCACTTACAACATACCCGGGTCAAAATACACTTTCATGGTGGTTGTAGGAATGCACGTACTACATATCTGGATCAAATATACATTCATGGTGGTTGTAGGAGTGCGGGGACTACATAACCGGGTCAAAATACACTTTAATGGTGATTGTAGGAATGCGGTGACAACATACCTGGGTCCAAAATACACTTTCATTGTGGTTGTAGGTATATGCATTGACAACATAACCGGGTCAAAATACACTTTCATGGTGGTTGTAGGAATGCGGTGACTACATACCTGGGTCCAAAATACACTTTCATTGTGGTTGTAGGTATATGCACTGACAACATAACCGGGTAAAATACACTTTCATGGTGGTTGTAGGAATGCGGTGACTACATACCTGGGTCCAAAATACACTTTCATTGTGGTTGTAGGTATATGCACTGACAACATAACCGGGTCAAAATACACTTTCATGGTGGTTGTAGGAATGCGGTGACTACATACCTGGGTCTAAAATACACTTTCATTGTGGTTGTAGGTATATGTACTGCCAACATAACCGGGTCAAAATACACTTTCATGGTGGTTGTAGGAATGTGGTGACCTCATACCTGGGTCCAAAATACACTTTCATTGTGGTTGTAGGTATATGCACTGACAACATAACCGGGTCAAAATACACTTTAATGGTTGTTGTAGGAATGCGGTGACTACATACCTGGGTCCAAAATACACTTTCATTGTGGTTGTAGGTATATGCACTGACAATATAACCGGGTCAAAATACACTTTCATGGTGGTTGTAGGAATGCGGTGACTACATACTTGGGTCCAAAATACACTTTCATTGTGGTTGTAGGTATATGAACTGACAACATAACCGGGTCAAAATACACTTTCATGGTGGTTGTAGGAATGCGATGACTACATACCTGGGTCCAAATTACACTTTCATGGTGGCTGTAGGAATGCACTGACAACATACCCGGGTCAAAAAACACTTTCATGGTGGTTGTAGGAATGCACGTACTACATATCTGGATCAAATATACATTCATGGTGGTTGTAGGAGTGCGGGGACTACATAACCGGGTCAAAATACACTTTAATGGTGATTGTAGGAATACGGTGACAACATACCTGGGTCCAAAATACACTTTCATTGTGGTTGTAGGTATATGCACTGACAACATAACCGGGTCAAAATACACTTTCATGGTGGTTGTAGGAATGCGGTGACTACATACCTGGGTCCAAAATACACTTTCATTGTGGTTGTAGGTATATGCACTGACAACATAACCGGGTCAAAATACACTTTCATGGTGGTTGTAGGAATGCGGTGACTACATACCTGGGTCCAAAATACACTTTCAATGTGGTTGTAGGTATATGCACTGACAACATAACCGGGTCAAAATACACTTTCATGGTGGTTGTAGGAATGCGGTGACTACATCCCTGGGTCCAAAATACACTTTCATTGTGTTTGTAGGTATATGCACTGACAACATAACCGGGTCAAAATACACTTTCATGGTGGTTGTAGGAATGCGGTGACTACATACCTGGGTCCAAAATACACTTTCATTGTGGTTGTAGGTATATGCACTGACAACATAACCGGGTCAAAATACACTTTCATGGTGGTTGTAGGAATGCGGTGACTACATACCTGGGTCTAAAATACACTTTCATTGTGGTTGTAGGTATATGTACTGACAACATAACCGGGTCAAAATACACTTTCATGGTGGTTGTAGGAATGTGGTGACTACATACCTGGGTCCAATATACACTTTCATTGTGGTTGTAGGTATATGCACTGACAACATAACCGGGTCAAAATACACTTTAATGGATGTTGTAGGAATGCGGTGACTACATACCTGGGTCCAAAATACACTTTCATTGTGGTTGTAGGTATATGCACTGACAACATAACCGGGTCAAAATACACTTTCATGGTGGTTGTAGGAATGCGGTGACTACATACTTGGGTCCAAAATACACTTTCATTGTGGTTGTAGGTATATGCACTGACAACATCACCGGGTCAAAATACACTTTCATGGTGGTTGTAGGAATGCGATGACTACATACCTGGGTCCAAATTACACTTTCATGGTGGCTGTAGGAAAGCACTGACAACATACCCGGGTCAAAATACACTTTCATGGTGGTTGTAGGAATGCACGTACTACATATCTGGATCAAATATACATTCATGGTGGTTGTAGGAGTGCGGGGACTACATAACCGGGTCAAAATACACTTTAATGGTGATTGTAGGAATGCGGTGACAACATACCTGGGTCCAAAATACACTTTCATTGTGGTTGTAGGTATATGCACTGACAACATAACCGGGTCAAAATACACTTTCATGGTGGTTGTAGGAATGCGGTGACTACATACCTGGGTCCAAAATACACTTTCATTGTGGTTGTAGGTATATGCACTGACAACATAACCGGGTCAATATACACTTTCATGGTGGTTGTAGGAATGCGGTGACTACATACCTGGGTCCAAAATACACTTTCAATGTGGTTGTAGGTATATGCACTGACAACATAACCGGGTCAAAATACACTTTCATGGTGGTTGTAGGAATGCGGTGACTACATACCTGGGTCCAAAATACACTTTCATTGTGGTTGTAGGTATATGCACTGACAACATAACCGGGTCAAAATACACTTTCATGGTGATTGTAGGAATGCGGTGACTACATACCTGGGTCCAAAATACACTCTCATTGTGGTTGTAGGTATATGCACTGACAATATAACCGGGTCAAAATACACTTTCATGGTGGTTGTAAGAATGCACTTACTAAATACCTGGATCAAATGTAAATTCAGGGTGGTTGTAGGAATGCACTTACTACATATCTGGATCAAATACACATTCATGGTGGTTGTAGGAATGCACTTACTACATATCTGGATCAAATATACATTCATGGTGGTTGTAGGAATGCACTTACTACATATCTGGATCAAATACACATTCATGGTGGTTGTAGGAATGCACTTACTACATATCTGGATCAAATACACATGCATGGTGGTTGTAGGAAAGGACTTACAACATATCTGGATCAAATACACATTCATGGTGGTTGTAGGAATGCACTTACTACATATATGGATCAAATACACATTCATGGTGGTTGTAGGAACGCACTTACTACATATCTGGATCAAATACACATTCATGGTAGTTGTAGGAATAAACCTACTACATATATGGATCAAATACACATACATGGTGGTTGTAGGAATGCACTTACTACATATCTGGATCAAATACACATTCATGGTGGTTGTAGGAATGAACTTACCACATATATGGATCAAATACACATTCATGGTAGTTATAGTAATGCACTTACTACATATCTGGATCAAATACACATTCATGGTGGTTGTAGGAATGCACTTACTAGATATCTGGATCAAAAGTATTTTTATGGTGGTTGTAGGAATGCACTTACTACATATCTGTATCAAATACACTTTCATGGTGGCTGTAGGAATGCACTGACAACATACCCGGGTCAAAAAACACTTTCATGGTGGTTGTAGGAATGCACGTACTACATATCTGGATCGAATATACATTCATGGTGGTTGTAGGAGTGCGGGGACTACATAAACGGGTCAAAATACACTTTAATGGTGATTGTAGGAATGCGGTGACAACATACCTGGGTCCAAAATACACTTTCATTGTGGTTGTAGGTATATGCACTGACAACATAACCGGGTCAAAATACACTTTCATGGTGGTTGTAGGAATGCGGTGACTACATACCTGGGTCCAAAATACACTTTCATTGTGGTTGTAGGTATATGCACTGACAACATAACCGGGTCAAAATACACTTTCATGGTGGTTGTAGGAATGCGGTGACTACATACCTGGGTCCAAAATACACTTTCAATGTGGTTGTAGGTATATGCACTGACAACATAACCGGGTCAAAATACACTTTCATGGTGGTTGTAGGAATGCGGTGATTACATCCCTGGGTCCAAAATACACTTTCATTGTGTTTGTAGGTATATGCACTGACAACATAACCGGGTCAAAATACACTTTCATGGTGGTTGTAGGAATGCGGTGACTACATACCTGGGTCCAAAATACACTTTCATTGTGGTTGTAGGTATATGCACTGACAACATAACCGGGTCAAAATACACTTTCATGGTGGTTGTAGGAATGCGGTGACTACATACCTGGGTCCAAAATACACTTTCATTGTGGTTGTAGGTATATGCACTGACAACATAACCGGGTCAAAATACACTTTCATGGTGGTTGTAGGAATGCGGTGACTACATCCCTGGTTCCAAAATACACTTTCATTGTGTTTGTAGGTATATGCACTGACAACATAACCGGGTCAAAATACACTTTCATGGTGGTTGTAGGAATGCGGTGACTACATACCTGGGTCCAAAATACACTTTCATTGTGGTTGTAGGTATATGCACTGACAACATAACCGGGTCAAAATACACATTCATGGTGGTTGTAGGAATGCGGTGACTACATACCTGGGTCCAAAATACACTCTCATTGTGGTTGTAGGTATATGCACTGACAACATAACCGGGTCAAAATACACTTTCATGGTGGTTGTAGGAATGCGGTGACTACATACCAGGGTCCAAAATACACTTTCATTGTGGTTGTAGGTATATGCACTGACAACATAACCGGGTCAAAATACACTTTCATGGTGGTTGTAGGAATGCGGTGACTACATACCTGGGTCCAAAATACACTTTCATTATGGTTGTAGGTATATGCACTGACAACATAACCGGGTCAAAATACACTTTAATGGATGTTGTAGGAATGTGGTGACTACATACCTGGGTCCAAAATACACTTTCATTATGGTTGTAGGTATATGCACTGACAACATAACCGGGTCAAAATACACTTTAATGGATGTTGTAGGAATGTGGTGACTACATACCTGGGTCCAAAATACACTTTCATTGTGGTTGTAGGTATATGCACTGACAACATAACCGGGTCAAAATACACTTTCATGGTGGTTGTAGGAATGCGGTGACTACATACCTGGGTCTAAAATACACTTTCATTGTGGTTGTAGGTATATGTACTGACAACATAACCGGGTCAAAATACACTTTCATGGTGGTTGTAGGAATGTGGTGACTACATACCTGGGTCCAAAATACACTTTCATTGTGGTTGTAGGTATATGCACTGACAACATAACCGGGTCAAAATACACTTTAATGGATGTTGTAGGAATGCGGTGACTACATACCTGGGTCCAAAATACACTTTCATTGTGGTTGTAGGTATATGCACTGACAACATAACCGGGTCAAAATACACTTTCATGGTGGTTGTAGGAATGCGGTGACTACATACTTGGGTCCAAAATACACTTTCATTGTGGTTGTAGGTATATGCACTGACAACATAACCGGGTCAAAATACACTTTTATGGTGGTTGTAGGAATGCGATGACTACATACCTGGGTCCAAATTACACTTTCATGGTGGCTGTAGGAATGCACTTACAACATACCCGGGTCAAAATACACTTTCATGGTGGTTGTAGGAATGCACGTACTACATATCTGGATCAAATATACATTCATGGTGGTTGTAGGAGTGCGGGGACTACATAACCGGGTCAAAATACACTTTAATGGTGATTGTAGGAATGCGGTGACAACATACCTGGGTCCAAAATACACTTTCATTGTGGTTGTAGGTATATGCACTGACAACATAACCGGGTCAAAATACACTTTCATGGTGGTTGTAGGAATGCGGTGACTACATCCCTGGTTCCAAAATACACTTTCATTGTGTTTGTAGGTATATGCACTGACGACATAACCGGGTCAAAATACACTTTCATGGTGGTTGTAGGAATGCGGTGACTACATACCTGGGTCCAAAATACACTTTCATTGTGGTTGTAGGTATATGCACTGACAACATAACCGGGTCAAAATACACATTCATGGTGGTTGTAGGAATGCGGTGACTACATACCTGGGTCCAAAATACACTCTCATTGTGGTTGTAGGTATATGCACTGACAACATAACCGGGTCAAAATACACTTTCATGGAGGTTGTAGGAATGCGGTGACTACATACCAGGGTCCAAAATACACTTTCATTGTGGTTGTAGGTATATGCACTGACAACATAACCGGGTCAAAATACACTTTCATGGTGGTTGTAGGAATGCGGTGACTACATACCTGGGTCCAAAATACACTTTCATTATGGTTGTAGGTATATGCACTGACAACATAACCGGGTCAAAATACACTTTAATGGATGTTGTAGGAATGTGGTGACTACATACCTGGGTCCAAAATACACTTTCATTATGGTTGTAGGTATATGCACTGACAACATAACCGGGTCAAAATACACTTTAATGGATGTTGTAGGAATGTGGTGACTACATACCTGGGTCCAAAATACACTTTCATTGTGGTTGTAGGTATATGCACTGACAACATAACCGGGTCAAAATACACTTTCATGGTGGTTGTAGGAATGCGGTGACTACATACCTGGGTCTAAAATACACTTTCATTGTGGTTGTAGGTATATGTACTGACAACATAACCGGGTCAAAATACACTTTCATGGTGGTTGTAGGAATGTGGTGACTACATACCTGGGTCCAAAATACACTTTCATTGTGGTTGTAGGTATATGCACTGACAACATAACCGGGTCAAAATACACTTTAATGGATGTTGTAGGAATGCGGTGACTACATACCTGGGTCCAAAATACACTTTCATTGTGGTTGTAGGTATATGCACTGACAACATAACCGGGTCAAAATACACTTTCATGGTGGTTGTAGGAATGCGGTGACTACATACTTGGGTCCAAAATACACTTTCATTGTGGTTGTAGGTATATGCACTGACAACATAACCGGGTCAAAATACACTTTCATGGTGGTTGTAGGAATGCGATGACTACATACCTGGGTCCAAATTACACTTTCATGGTGGCTGTAGGAATGCACTTACAACATACCCGGGTCAAAATACACTTTCATGGTGGTTGTAGGAATGCACGTACTACATATCTGGATCAAATATACATTCATGGTGGTTGTAGGAGTGCGGGGACTACATAACCGGGTCAAAATACACTTTAATGGTGATTGTAGGAATGCGGTGACAACATACCTGGGTCCAAAATACACTTTCATTGTGGTTGTAGGTATATGCATTGACAACATAACCGGGTCAAAATACACTTTCATGGTGGTTGTAGGAATGCGGTGACTACATACCTGGGTCCAAAATACACTTTCATTGTGGTTGTAGGTATATGCACTGACAACATAACCGGGTAAAATACACTTTCATGGTGGTTGTAGGAATGCGGTGACTACATACCTGGGTCCAAAATACACTTTCATTGTGGTTGTAGGTATATGCACTGACAACATAACCGGGTCAAAATACACTTTCATGGTGGTTGTAGGAATGCGGTGACTACATACCTGGGTCTAAAATACACTTTCATTGTGGTTGTAGGTATATGTACTGCCAACATAACCGGGTCAAAATACACTTTCATGGTGGTTGTAGGAATGTGGTGACCTCATACCTGGGTCCAAAATACACTTTCATTGTGGTTGTAGGTATATGCACTGACAACATAACCGGGTCAAAATACACTTTAATGGTTGTTGTAGGAATGCGGTGACTACATACCTGGGTCCAAAATACACTTTCATTGTGGTTGTAGGTATATGCACTGACAATATAACCGGGTCAAAATACACTTTCATGGTGGTTGTAGGAATGCGGTGACTACATACTTGGGTCCAAAATACACTTTCATTGTGGTTGTAGGTATATGAACTGACAACATAACCGGGTCAAAATACACTTTCATGGTGGTTGTAGGAATGCGATGACTACATACCTGGGTCCAAATTACACGTTCATGGTGGCTGTAGGAATGCACTGACAACATACCCGGGTCAAAAAACACTTTCATGGTGGTTGTAGGAATGCACGTACTACATATCTGGATCAAATATACATTCATGGTGGTTGTAGGAGTGCGGGGACTACATAACCGGGTCAAAATACACTTTAATGGTGATTGTAGGAATACGGTGACAACATACCTGGGTCCAAAATACACTTTCATTGTGGTTGTAGGTATATGCACTGACAACATAACCGGGTCAAAATACACTTTCATGGTGGTTGTAGGAATGCGGTGACTACATACCTGGGTCCAAAATACACTTTCATTGTGGTTGTAGGTATATGCACTGACAACATAACCGGGTCAAAATACACTTTCATGGTGGTTGTAGGAATGCGGTGACTACATACCTGGGTCCAAAATACACTTTCAATGTGGTTGTAGGTATATGCACTGACAACATAACCGGGTCAAAATACACTTTCATGGTGGTTGTAGGAATGCGGTGACTACATCCCTGGGTCCAAAATACACTTTCATTGTGTTTGTAGGTATATGCACTGACAACATAACCGGGTCAAAATACACTTTCATGGTGGTTGTAGGAATGCGGTGACTACATACCTGGGTCCAAAATACACTTTCATTGTGGTTGTAGGTATATGCACTGACAACATAACCGGGTCAAAATACACTTTCATGGTGGTTGTAGGAATGCGGTGACTACATACCTGGGTCTAAAATACACTTTCATTGTGGTTGTAGGTATATGTACTGACAACATAACCGGGTCAAAATACACTTTCATGGTGGTTGTAGGAATGTGGTGACTACATACCTGGGTCCAATATACACTTTCATTGTGGTTGTAGGTATATGCACTGACAACATAACCGGGTCAAAATACACTTTAATGGATGTTGTAGGAATGCGGTGACTACATACCTGGGTCCAAAATACACTTTCATTGTGGTTGTAGGTATATGCACTGACAACATAACCGGGTCAAAATACACTTTCATGGTGGTTGTAGGAATGCGGTGACTACATACTTGGGTCCAAAATACACTTTCATTGTGGTTGTAGGTATATGCACTGACAACATAACCGGGTCAAAATACACTTTCATGGTGGTTGTAGGAATGCGATGACTACATACCTGGGTCCAAATTACACTTTCATGGTGGCTGTAGGAAAGCACTGACAACATACCCGGGTCAAAATACACTTTCATGGTGGTTGTAGGAATGCACGTACTACATATCTGGATCAAATATACATTCATGGTGGTTGTAGGAGTGCGGGGACTACATAACCGGGTCAAAATACACTTTAATGGTGATTGTAGGAATGCGGTGACAACATACCTGGGTCCAAAATACACTTTCATTGTGGTTGTAGGTATATGCACTGACAACATAACCGGGTCAAAATACACTTTCATGGTGGTTGTAGGAATGCTGTGACTACATACCTGGGTCCAAAATACACTTTCATTGTGGTTGTAGGTATATGCACTGACAACATAACCGGGTCAATATACACTTTCATGGTGGTTGTAGGAATGCGGTGACTACATACCTGGGTCCAAAATACACTTTCAATGTGGTTGTAGGTATATGCACTGACAACATAACCGCTTCAAAATACACTTTCATGGTGGTTGTAGGAATGCGGTGACTACATACCTGGGTCCAAAATACACTTTCATTGTGGTTGTAGGTATATGCACTGACAACATAACCGGGTCAAAATACACTTTCATGGTGATTGTAGGAATGCGGTGACTACATACCTGGGTCCAAAATACACTCTCATTGTGGTTGTAGGTATATGCACTGACAATATAACCGGGTCAAAATACACTTTCATGGTGGTTGTAAGAATGCACTTACTAAATACCTGGATCAAATGTAAATTCAGGGTGGTTGTAGGAATGCACTTACTACATATCTGGATCAAATACACATTCATGGTGGTTGTAGGAATGCACTTACTACATATCTGGATCAAATATACATTCATGGTGGTTGTAGGAATGCACTTACTACATATCTGGATCAAATACACATTCATGGTGGTTGTAGGAATGCACTTACTACATATCTGGATCAAATACACATGCATGGTGGTTGTAGGAAAGGACTTACAACATATCTGGATCAAATACACATTCATGGTGGTTGTAGGAATGCACTTACTACATATATGGATCAAATACACATTCATGGTGGTTGTAGGAACGCACTTACTACATATCTGGATCAAATACACATTCATGGTAGTTGTAGGAATAAACCTACTACATATATGGATCAAATACACATACATGGTGGTTGTAGGAATGCACTTACTACATATCTGGATCAAATACACATTCATGGTGGTTGTAGGAATGAACTTACCACATATATGGATCAAATACACATTCATGGTAGTTATAGTAATGCACTTACTACATATCTGGATCAAATACACATTCATGGTGGTTGTAGGAATGCACTTACTAGATATCTGGATCAAAAGTATTTTTATGGTGGTTGTAGGAATGCACTTACTACATATCTGTATCAAATACACTTTCATGGTGGCTGTAGGAATGCACTGACAACATACCCGGGTCAAAAAACACTTTCATGGTGGTTGTAGGAATGCACGTACTACATATCTGGATCGAATATACATTCATGGTGGTTGTAGGAGTGCGGGGACTACATAACCGGGTCAAAATACACTTTAATGGTGATTGTAGGAATGCGGTGACAACATACCTGGGTCCAAAATACACTTTCATTGTGGTTGTAGGTATATGCACTGACAACATAACCGGGTCAAAATACACTTTCATGGTGGTTGTAGGAATGCGGTGACTACATACCTGGGTCCAAAATACACTTTCATTGTGGTTGTAGGTATATGCACTGACAACATAACCGGGTCAAAATACACTTTCATGGTGGTTGTAGGAATGCGGTGACTACATACCTGGGTCCAAAATACACTTTCAATGTGGTTGTAGGTATATGCACTGACAACATAACCGGGTCAAAATACACTTTCATGGTGGTTGTAGGAATGCGGTGATTACATCCCTGGGTCCAAAATACACTTTCATTGTGTTTGTAGGTATATGCACTGACAACATAACCGGGTCAAAATACACTTTCATGGTGGTTGTAGGAATGCGGTGACTACATACCTGGGTCCAAAATACACTTTCATTGTGGTTGTAGGTATATGCACTGACAACATAACCGGGTCAAAATACACTTTCATGGTGGTTGTAGGAATGCGGTGACTACATACCTGGGTCCAAAATACACTTTCATTGTGGTTGTAGGTATATGCACTGACAACATAACCGGGTCAAAATACACATTCATGGTGGTTGTAGGAATGCGGTGACTACATACCTGGGTCCAAAATACACTCTCATTGTGGTTGTAGGTATATGCACTGACAACATAACCGGGTCAAAATACACTTTCATGGTGGTTGTAGGAATGCGGTGACTACATACCAGGGTCCAAAATACACTTTCATTGTGGTTGTAGGTATATGCACTGACAACATAACCGGGTCAAAATACACTTTCATGGTGGTTGTAGGAATGCGGTGACTACATACCTGGGTCCAAAATACACTTTCATTATGGTTGTAGGTATATGCACTGACAACATAACCGGGTCAAAATACACTTTAATGGATGTTGTAGGAATGTGGTGACTACATACCTGGGTCCAAAATACACTTTCATTATGGTTGTAGGTATATGCACTGACAACATAACCGGGTCAAAATACACTTTAATGGATGTTGTAGGAATGTGGTGACTACATACCTGGGTCCAAAATACACTTTCATTGTGGTTGTAGGTATATGCACTGACAACATAACCGGGTCAAAATACACTTTCATGGTGGTTGTAGGAATGCGGTGACTACATACCTGGGTCTAAAATACACTTTCATTGTGGTTGTAGGTATATGTACTGACAACATAACCGGGTCAAAATACACTTTCATGGTGGTTGTAGGAATGTGGTGACTACATACCTGGGTCCAAAATACACTTTCATTGTGGTTGTAGGTATATGCACTGACAACATAACCGGGTCAAAATACACTTTAATGGATGTTGTAGGAATGCGGTGACTACATACCTGGGTCCAAAATACACTTTCATTGAGGTTGCAGGTATATGCACTGACAACATAACCGGGTCAAAATACACTTTCATGGTGGTTGTAGGAATGCGGTGACTACATACTTGGGTCCAAAATACACTTTCATTGTGGTTGTAGGTATATGTACTGACAACATAACCGGGTCAAAATACACTTTCATGGTGGTTGTAGGAATGTGGTGACCTCATACCTGGGTCCAAAATACACTTTCATTGTGGTTGTAGGTATATGCACTGACAACATAACCGGGTCAAAATACACTTTAATGGTTGTTGTAGGAATGCGGTGACTACATACCTGGGTCCAAAATACACTTTCATTGTGGTTGTAGGTATATGCACTGACAATATAACCGGGTCAAAATACACTTTCATGGTGGTTGTAGGAATGCGGTGACTACATACTTGGGTCCAAAATACACTTTCATTGTGGTTGTAGGTATATGAACTGACATCATAACCGGGTCAAAATACACTTTCATGGTGGTTGTAGGAATGCGGTGACTACATCCCTGGGTCCAAAATACACTTTCATTGTGTTTGTAGGTATATGCACTGACAACATAACCGGGTCAAAATACACTTTCATGGTGGTTGTAGGAATGCGGTGACTACATACCTGGGTCCAAAATACACTTTCATTGTGGTTGTAGGTATATGCACTGACAACATAACCGGGTCAAAATACACTTTCATGGTGGTTGTAGGAATGCGGTGACTACATACCTGGGTCTAAAATACACTTTCATTGTGGTTGTAGGTATATGTACTGACAACATAACCGGGTCAAAATACACTTTCATGGTGGTTGTAGGAATGTGGTGACTACATACCTGGGTCCAATATACACTTTCATTGTGGTTGTAGGTATATGCACTGACAACATAACCGGGTCAAAATACACTTTAATGGATGTTGTAGGAATGCGGTGACTACATACCTTGTTCCAAAATACACTTTCATTGTGGTTGTAGGTATATGCACTGACAACATAACCGGGTCAAAATACACTTTCATGGTGGTTGTAGGAATGCGGTGACTACATACTTGGGTCCAAAATACACTTTCATTGTGGTTGTAGGTATATGCACTGACAACATAACCGGGTCCAAATACACTTTCATGGTGGTTGTAGGAATGCGATGACTACATACCTGGGTCCAAATTACACTTTCATGGTGGCTGTAGGAATGCACTGACAACATACCCGGGTCAAAATATACTTTCATGGTGGTTGTAGGAATGCACGTACTACATATCTGGATCAAATATACATTCATGGTGGTTGTAGGAGTGCGGGGACTACATAACCGGGTCAAAATACACTTTAATGGTGATTGTAGGAATGCGGTGACAACATACCTGGGTCCAAAATACACTTTCATTGTGGTTGTAGGTATATGCACTGACAACATAACCGGGTCAAAATACACTTTCATGGTGGTTGTAGGAATGCGGTGACTACATACCTGGGTCCAAAATACTCTTTCATTGTGGTTGCAGGTATATGCACTGACAACATAACCGGGTCAAAATACACTTCCATGGCGGTTGTAGGAATGCACTTACTACTTGCCTGGATCAAATTTAAATTCTGGTGGTTGTAGGAATGCACTTACTACATATCTGGATCAAATACACAGTCATGGTGGTTGTAGGAATGCACTTACTACATACCTGGATCAAATTTAAAATCATGGTGGTTGTAGAAATGCACTTACTACATATCTGGATCAAATACACAGTCATGGTGGTTGTAGGAATGCACTTACTACAAATCTGGATCAAATATACATTCATGGTGGTTGTAGGAATGCCCTTACTACATATCTGGATCAAATACACATTCATGGTGGTTGTAGAAATGCACTTACTACATATCTGGATCAAATACAAATTCATGGTGGTTGTAGGAATGAACTTACTACATATATGGATAAAATACACATTCATGGTGGTTATAGTAATGCACTTACTACATATCTGGATCAAATACACATTCATGTTGGTTGTTGGAATGCACTTACTACATATAGGATCAAATACACAATCATGGTGGTTGTAGGAATGCACTTACTACATATCTGGATCAAATACACATTCTTGCTGGTTGTAGGAATGCACTTACTACATATCTGGACAAATACACTTTCATGGTGGTTGTAGGAATGCGGTGACTACATAACCGGTTCAAAATACACTTTCTTGGTGGTTGTAGGAATGCACTTACTACATACTTGGATCAAATACTTATTCATGGTAGTTGTAGGAATGAACGTACTACATATATGGATCAAATACACATTCATGGTAGTTATAATAATGCACTTACTACATATCTGGATCAAATACACATTCTTGGTGGTTGTAGGAATGCACTTACTACATATCTGGATCAAATACACATTCACGGTGGTTGTAGGAATGCACTTACTACATATCTGGATGAAATACACATTCATGGTTGTTGTAGGAATGCACTTACTACATATCTGAATCAAATACAAATTCATGGTAGTTGTAGGAATGAACGTACTACATATATGGATAAAATACACATTCATGGTAGTTATAGTAATGCACTTACTACATATCTGGATCATATACACATTCATGGTGGTTGTAAGAATGCACTTGCTAGATATCTGGATCAAATATATATTCATGGTGGTTGTAGGAATGCACTTACTACATATCTGGATCAAATACACATTCTTGGTGGTTGTAGGAATGCTCTTACTACATATCTGGATCAAATACACTTTCATGGTGGTTGTAGGAATGCGGTGACTACATACCTGGGTCCAAAATACACTTTCATTGTGGTTGTAGGTATATGCACGGACAACATAACCGGGTCAAAATACACTTCCATGGTGGTTGTAGGAATGCGGTGACTACATACCTGGGTCCAAAATACACTTTCATTGTGGTTGTAGGTATATGCACTGACAACATAACCGGGTCAAAATAAACTTTCATGGTGGTTGTAGGTATGCGGTGACTACATACCTGGATCATATTTAAATTCATGGTGGTAGTAGGACTGCACTTACTACATATCTGGATCAAATACGCATTCATGGTGGTTGTAGGAATGCACTTACTACATATCTGGATCAAATATACATTCATGGAGGTTGTAGGAATGCACTTACTACATATCGGGATCAAATACACATTCATGGTGGTTGTAGGAGTGCACTTACTACATATATGGATTAAATACACATTCTTGGTGGTTGTAGGAATGCGGTGACTACATACCTGGATCCAAAATACACTTTCATTGTGGTTGTAGGTATATGCACTGACAACATAACCGGGTCAAAATAAACCTTCATGGTGGTTGTAGGAATGAGGTGACTACATACCTGGATAAAATGTAAATTCATGGTGGTCGTAGGACTGCACTTACTACATATCTGGATCACATACGCATTCATGGTGGTTGTAGGAATGCACTTACTACATATCTGGATCAAATATACATTCATGGTGATTGTAGGAATGCACTTACTACATATCTGGATCAAATACACATTCATGGTGGTTGTAGGAATGCACTTACTACATATCTGGATCAAATACACATGCATGGTGGTTGTAGGAAAGGACTTACAACATATCTGGATCAAATACACATTCATGGTGGTTGTAGGAATGCACTTACTACATATATGGATCAAATACACATTCATGGTGGTTGTAGGAATGCACTTACTACATATCTGGATCAAATACACATTCATGGTAGTTGTAGGAATGCATTTACTACATATATGGATCAAATACACATACATGGTGGTTGTAGGAATGCACTTACTACATATCTGGATCAAATACACATTCATGGTGGTTGTAGGAATGAACTTACTACATATATGGATCAAATACACATTCATGGTAGTTATAGTAATGCACTTACTACATATCTGGATCAAATACACATTCATGGTGGTTGTAGGAATGCACTTACTAGATATCTGGATCAGAAATATTTTTATGGTGGTTGTAGGAATGCACTTACTACATATCTGGATCAAATACACATTCTTGGAGGTTGTAGGAATGCACTTACTACATATCTGGATCAAATACACTTTCATGGTGGTTGTAGGAATGCGGTGACTACATAACCGGGTCAAAATATACTTTCTTGGTGGTTGTAGGAATGCACTTACTACATACTTGGATCAAATACTTATTCATGGTAGTTGTAGGAATGAACGTACTACATATATGGATCAAATACACATTCATGGTAGGTGTAGGAATGCGGTGACTACATACCTAGGTCCAAAATACTCTTTCATTGTGGTTGCAGGTATATGCACTGACAACATAACCGGGTCAAAATACACTTCCATGGCGGTTGTAGGAATGCACTTACTACTTACCTGGATCAAATTTAAATTCTGGTGGTTGTAGGAATGCACTTACTACATATCTGGATCAAATACACAGTCATGGTGGTTGTAGGAATGCACTTACTACATACCTGGATCAAATTTAAAATCATGGTGGTTGTAGGAATGCACTTACTACATATCTGGATCAAATACACAGTCATGGTGGTTGTAGGAATGCACTTACTACAAATCTGGATCAAATATACATTCATGGTGGTTGTAGGAATGCCCTTACTACATATCTGGATCAAATACACATTCATGGTGGTTGTAGAAATGCACTTACTACATATCTGGATCAAATACAAATTCATGGTGGTTGTAGGAATGAACTTACTACATATATGGATAAAATACACATTCATGGTGGTTATAGTAATGCACTTACTACATATCTGGATCAAATACACATTCATGTTGGTTGTTGGAATGCACTTACTACATATATGGATCAAATACACAATCATGGTGGTTGTAGGAATGCACTTACTACATATCTGGATCAAATACACATTCTTGCTGGTTGTAGGAATGCACTTACTACATATCTGGACAAATACACTTTCATGGTGGTTGTAGGAATGCGGTGACTACATAACCGGTTCAATATACACTTTCTTGGTGGTTGTAGGAATGCACTTACTACATACTTGGATCAAATACTTATTCATGGTAGTTGTAGGAATGAACGTACTACATATATGGATCAAATACACATTAATGGTAGTTATAATAATGCACTTACTACATATCTGGATCAAATACACATTCATGGTGGTTGTAAGAATGCACTTACTACATATCTGGATCAAATACACATTCTTGGTGGTTGTAGGAATGCACTTACTACATATCTGGATCAAATACACATTCACGGTGGTTGTAGGAATGCACTTACTACATATCTGGATGAAATACACATTCATGGTTGTTGTAGGAATGCACTTACTATATATCTGAACCAAATACAAATTCATGGTAGTTGTAGGAATGAACGTACTACATATATGGATAAAATACACATTCATGGTAGTTATAGTAATGCACTTACTACATATCTGGATCATATACACATTCATGGTGGTTGTAAGAATGCACTTGCTAGATATCTGGATCAAATATATATTCATGGTGGTTGTAGGAATGCACTTACTACATATCTGGATCAAATACACATTCTTGGTGGTTGTAGGAATGCTCTTACTACATATCTGGATCAAATACACTTTCATGGTGGTTGTAGGAATGCGGTGACTACATACCTGGGTCCAAAATACACTTTCATTGTGGTTGTAGGTATATGCACGGACAACATAACCGGGTCAAAATACACTTCCATGGTGGTTGTAGGAATGCTTTGACTACATACCTGGGTCCAAAATACACTTTCATTGTGGTTGTAGGTATATGCACTGACAACATAACCGGGTCAAAATAAACTTTCATGGTGGTTGTAGGTATGCGGTGACTACATACCTGGATCATATTTAAATTCATGGTGGTAGTAGGACTGCACTTACTACATATCTGGATCAAATACGCATTCATGGTGGTTGTAGGAATGCACTTACTACATATCTGGATCAAATATACATTCATGGAGGTTGTAGGAATGCACTTATTACATATCGGGATCAAATACACATTCATGGTGGTTGTAGGAATGCACTTACTACATATATGGATTAAATACACATTCTTGGTGGTTGTAGGAATGCGGTGACTACATACCTGGATCCAAAATACACTTTCATTGTGGTTGTAGGTATATGCACTGACAACATAACCGGGTCAAAATAAACCTTCATGGTGGTTGTAGGAATGATTTGACTACATACCTGGATAAAATGTAAATTCATGGTGGTCGTAGGACTGCACTTACTACATATCTGGATCACATACGCATTCATGGTGGTTGTAGGAATGCACTTACTACATATCTGGATCAAATATACATTCATGGTGATTGTAGGAATGCACTTACTACATATCTGGATCAAATACACATTCATGGTGGTTGTAGGAATGCACTTACTACATATCTGGATCAAATACACATGCATGGTGGTTGTAGGAAAGCACTTACAAAATATCTGGATCAAATACACATGCATGGTGGTTGTAGGAATGCACTTACTAAATATATGGATCAAAGACACATTCATGGTGGTTGTAGGAATGTACTTACTACATATCTGGATCAAATACACATTCATGGTAGTTGTAGGAATGAACTTACTACATATATGAATCAAATACACATTCATGGTAGTTATAGTAATGCACTTATTACACATCTGGATCAAATACACATTCATGGTGGTTGTAGGAATGCACTTTCTGCATATCTGGACCGAATACACATCCTTGGTGGTTGTAGGAATGCACTTACTACGTACCTGGGTCAAATACACATTCATGGTGGTTGTAGGAATGCACTTACTACATATATGGATCAAATACACATTCATGGTGGTTGTAGGAATGCACGTCCTACATATGTAGATAAAATACACATTCATGGTAGTTGTAGGAATGAACTTACTACATATATGGATCAAATACACATTCATGGTTGTTATAGTAATGCACATACTACATATCTGGATCAAATACACATTCATGGTGGTTGTAGGAATGCACTTACTACATATCTGGATCAAATACACATTCATGATGGTTGTAGGAATGCGGTGACTACATACCTGGATCCAAAATACACTTTCATTGTGGTTGTAGGTATATGCACTGACAACATAACCGGGTCAAAATACACTTTCATGGTGGTTGTAGGAATGCGGTGACTACATACCTGGATCCAAAATACACTTTAATTGTGGTTGTAGGTATATGCACTGACAACATAACCGGGTCAAAATACACTTTCATGGTGGTTGTAGGAATGCGGTGAATACATACCTGGGTCCAAAATACACTTTCACTGTGGTTGTAGGTATATGCACTGACAACATAACTGGGTCAAAATACACTTTCATGGTGGTTGTAGGAATGCGGTGACTACATACCTAGGTCCAAAATACTCTTTCATTGTGGTTGCAGGTATATGCACTGACAACATAACCGGGTCAAAATACACTTCCATGGCGGTTGTAGGAATGCACTTACTACATACTTGGATCAAATTAACATTCATGGTGATTGTAGGAATGCACTTACTACATATCTGGATCAAATACACAGTCATGGTGGTTGTAGGAATGCACTTACTACAAATCTGGATCAAATATACATTCATGGTGGTTGTAGGAATGCCCTTACTACATATCTGGAACAAATACACATTCATGGTGGTTGTAGGAATGCACGTACTACATATCTGGATCAAATACACATTCGTGGTGGTTGTAGGAATGAACTTACTACATATATGGATAAAATACACATTCATGGTGGTTATAGTAATGCACTTACTACATATCTGGATCAAATACACATTCATGGTGGTTGTAGGAATGCACTTACTACATATATGGATCAAATACACAATCATGGTGGTTGTAGGAATGCACTTACTACATATCTGGATCAAATACACATTCTTGCTGGTTGTAGGAATGCGGTGACTACATACCTGGGTCCAAAATACACTTTCATTGTGGTTGTAGGTATATGCACTGACAACATAACCGGGTCAAAATACACTTTCATGGTGGTTTTAGGAATGCACTTACTACATACTTGGATCAAATTAACATTCATGGTGGTTGTAGGAATGCACTTCCTACATATCTGGATCAAATACACATTCATGGTGGTTGTAGGAATGCACTTACTACATACCTGGATCAAATATACATTCATGGTGGTTGTAGGAATGCACGTACTACATATCTGGATCAAATACACATGCATGGTGGTGGTAGAAAAGCACTTGCAACATATCTGGATCAAATACACATTCATGGTGGTTGAAGGAATGCACTTACTACATATATGGATCAAATACACATTCATGGTGGTTGTAGGAATGCACTTACTACATATCTTAGTCAAATACTTATTCATGGGGGTTGTAGGAATGCACTTACTAGATATCTGGATCAAATATATATTCATGGTGGTTGTAGGAATGCACTTACTACATATCTGGATCAAATACACATTCTTGGTGGTTGTAGGAATGCGCTTACTATATATCTGGATCAAATACACTTTCATGGTGGTTGTAGGAATGTGGTGACTACATACCTGGGTCCAAAATACACTTTCATTGTGGTTGTAGGTATATGCACTGACAATATAACCGGGTCAAAATACACTTTCATGGTGGTTGTAGGAATGCACTTACTACATATCTGGATCAAATACACATTCATGGAGGTTGTAGGAATGCACTTACTATATATCTGGATCAAATACACTTTCATGGTGGTTGTAGGAATGCGGTGACTACATACCTGGGTCCAAAATACACTTTCATTGTGGTTGTAGGTATATGCACTGACAACATAACCGGGTCAAAATACACTTTCATGGTGGTTGTAGGAATGCGGTGACTACATACTTGGGTCCAAAATACACTTTCATTGTGGCTGTAGTTATATGCACTGACAACATAACCGGGTCAAAATACACTTTCATGGTGGTTGTAGGAATGCACTTACTAAATACCTGGATCAAATGTAAATTCAGAGTGGTTGTAGGAATGCACGTACTACATATCTGGATCAAATACACATTCATGGTGGTTGTAGGAATGCACTTACTACATATCTGGATCAAATATACATTCATGGTGGTTGTAGGAATGCACTTACTACATATCTGGATCAAATACACATTCATGGTGGTTGTAGGAGTGCACTTACTACATATCTGCATCAAATACACATGCATGGTGGTTGTAGGAAAGGACTTACAACATATCTGGATCAAATACACATTCATGGTGGTTGTAGGAATGCACTTACTACATATATGGATCAAATACACATTCATGGTGGTTGTAGGAATGCACTTACTACATATCTGGATCAAATACACATTCATGGTAGTTGTAGGAATGCATTTACTACATATATGGATCAAATACACATACATGGTGGTTGTAGGATTGCACTTACTACATATCTGGATCAAATACACATTCGTGGTGGTTGTAGGAATGAACTTACTACATATATGGATCAAATACACATTCATGGTAGTTATAGTAATGCACTTACTACATATCTGGATCAAATACACATTCATGGTGGTTGTAGGAATGCACTTACTACATATCTTAGTCAAATACTTATTCATGGGGGTTGTAGGAATGCACTTACTAGATATCTGGATCAAATATATATTCATGGTGGTTGTAGGAATGCACTTACTACATATCTGGATCAAATACACATTCTTGGTGGTTGTAGGAATGCGCTTACTATATATCTGGATCAAATACACTTTCATGGTGGTTGTAGGAATGTGGTGACTACATACCTGGGTCCAAAATACACTTTCATTGTGGTTGTAGGTATATGCACTGACAATATAACCGGGTCAAAATACACTTTCATGGTGGTTGTAGGAATGCACTTACTACATATCTGGATCAAATACACATTCATGGAGGTTGTAGGAATGCACTTACTATATATCTGGATCAAATACACTTTCATGGTGGTTGTAGGAATGCGGTGACTACATACCTGGGTCCAAAATACACTTTCATTGTGGTTGTAGGTATATGCACTGACAACATAACCGGGTCAAAATACACTTTCATGGTGGTTGTAGGAATGCGGTGACTACATACTTGGGTCCAAAATACACTTTCATTGTGGCTGTAGTTATATGCACTGACAACATAACCGGGTCAAAATACACTTTCATGGTGGTTGTAGGAATGCACTTACTAAATACCTGGATCAAATGTAAATTCAGAGTGGTTGTAGGAATGCACGTACTACATATCTGGATCAAATACACATTCATGGTGGTTGTAGGAATGCACTTACTACATATCTGGATCAAATATACATTCATGGTGGTTGTAGGAATGCACTTACTACATATCTGGATCAAATACACATTCATGGTGGTTGTAGGAGTGCACTTACTACATATCTGCATCAAATACACATGCATGGTGGTTGTAGGAAAGGACTTACAACATATCTGGATCAAATACACATTCATGGTGGTTGTAGGAATGCACTTACTACATATATGGATCAAATACACATTCATGGTGGTTGTAGGAATGCACTTACTACATATCTGGATCAAATACACATTCATGGTAGTTGTAGGAATGCATTTACTACATATATGGATCAAATACACATACATGGTGGTTGTAGGATTGCACTTACTACATATCTGGATCAAATACACATTCGTGGTGGTTGTAGGAATGAACTTACTACATATATGGATCAAATACACATTCATGGTAGTTATAGTAATGCACTTACTACATATCTGGATCAAATACACATTCATGGTGGTTGTAGGAATGCACTTACTAGATATCTGGATCAGAAATATTTTTATGGTGGTTGTAGGAATGCACTTACTACATATCTGGATCAAATACACATTCTTGGTGGTTGTAGGAATGCACTTACTACATATCTGGATCAAATACACATTAATGGTGGTTGTAGGAATGCGGTGACTACATACCTGGGTCCAAAATACACTTTCATTGTGGTTGTAGGTATATGCACTGACAACATAACCTGGTCAAAATACACTTTCATGGTGGTTGTAGGAATTCGGTGACTACATACCTGGGTCCAAAATACACTTTCATTATGGTTGTAGGTGTATGGACTGACAACATAACCGGGTAAAAAAAAACTTTCATGGTGGTTGTAGGAATGCGGTGACTACATACCTGGGTCCAAAATGCACTTTCATTGTGGTTGTAGGTATATGCACTGACAACATAACCGGGTCAAAATACACTTCCATGGCGGTTGTAGGAATGCACTTACTACATACCTGGATCAAATTTAAATTCTGGTGGTTGTAGGAATGCACTTACTACATATCTGGATCAAATACACAGTCATGGTGGTTGTAGGAATGCACTTACTACATACCTGGATCAAATTTAAATTCATGGTGGTTGTAGGAATGCACTTACTACATATCTGGATCAAATACACAGTCAAGGTGGTTGTAGGAATGCACTTACTACAAATCTGGATCAAATATACATTCATGGTGGTTGTAGGAATGCCCTTACTACATATCTGGATCAAATACACATTCATGGTGGTTGTAGAAATGCACTTACTACATATCTGGATCAAATACAAATTCATGGTGGTTGTAGGAATGAACTTACTACATATATGGATAAAATACACATTCATGGTGGTTATAGTAATGCACTTACTACATATCTGGATCAAATACACATTCATGGTGGTTGTAGGAATGCACTTACTACATATATGGATCAAATACACAATCATGGTGGTTGTAGGAATGCACTTACTACATATCTGGATCAAATACACATTCTTGCTGGTTGTAGGAATGCACTTACTACATATCTGGATCAAATACACATTCATGGTGGTTGTAGGAATGCACTTACTACATATCTCGATCAAATATACATTCATGGTGGTTGTAGGAATGCACTTACTACATATCTGGATCAAATACACATTCATGGTGGTTGTAGGAGTGCACTTACTACATATCTGGATCAAATACACATGCATGGTGGTTGTAGGAAAGGACTTACAACATATCTGGATCAAATACACATTCATGGTGGTTGTAGGAATGCACTTACTACATATATGGATCAAATACACATTCATGTTGGTTGTAGGAATGCACTTACTACATATCTGGATCAAATACACATTCATGGTAGTTGTAGGAATGCATTTACTACATATATGGATCAAATACACATACATGGTGGTTGTAGGATTGCACTTACTACATATCTGGATCAAATACACATTCATGGTGGTTGTAGGAATGAACTTACTACATATATGGATCAAATACACATTCATGGTAGTTATAGTAATGCACTTACTACATATCTGGATCACATACACATTCATGGTGGTTGTAGGAATGCACTTACTACATATCTGGATCAAATACACATTCATGGTGGTTGTAGGAATGCACTTACTACATATCTGGATCAAATACACATTCATGGTGGTTGTAGGAATGCGGTGACTACATACCTGGGTCCAAAATACACTTTCATTGTGGTTGTAGGTATATGCACTGACAACATAACCGGGTCAAAATACACTTTCATGGTGGTTGTAGGAATTCGGTGACTACATACCTGGGTCCAAAATACACTTTCATTGTTGCTGTAGGTATATGAACTGACAACATAACCGGATCAAAAGACACTATCATGGTGGTTGTAGGAATGCACTTACTACATATCTGGATCAAATACACTTTCATGGTGGTTGTAGGAATGCGGTAACTACATACCTGGGTCCAAAATACACTTTCATTATGGTTGTAGGTGTATGCACTGACAACATAACCGGGTAAAAAAAAACTTTCATGGTGGTTGTAGGAATGCGGTGACTACATACCTGGGTCCAAAATGCACTTTCATTGTGGTTGTAGGTATATGCACTGACAACATAACCGGGTCAAAATACACTTTCATGGTCGTTGTAGGAATGCGGTGACTACATACCTAGGTCCAAAATACTCTTTCATTGTGGTTGCAGGTATATGCACTGACAACATAACCAGGTCAAAATACACTTCCATGGCGGTTGTAGGAATGCACTTACTACATACCTGGATCAAATTTAAATTCCGGTGGTTGTAGGAATGCACTTACTACATATCTGGATCAAATACACAGTCATGGTGGTTGTAGGAATGCACTTACTACATACCTGGATCAAATTTAAATTCATGGTGGTTGTAGGAATGCACTTACTACATATCTGGATCAAATACACAGTCATGGTGGTTGTAGGAATGCACTTACTACAAATCTGGATCAAATATACATTCATGGTGGTTGTAGGAATGCCCTTACTACATATCTGGATCAAATACACATTCATGGTGGTTGTAGAAATGCACTTACTACATATCTGGATCAAATACAAATTCATGGTGGTTGTAGGAATGAACTTACTACATATATGGATAAAATACACATTCATGGTGGTTATAGTAATGCACTTACTACATATCTGGATCAAATACACATTCATGGTGGTTGTAGGAATGCACTTACTACATATATGGATCAAATACACAATCATGGTGGTTGTAGGAATGCACTTACTACATATCTGGATCAAATACACATTCTTGCTGGTTGTAGGAATGCACTTACTACATATCTGGATCAAATACACTTTCATGGTGGTTGTAGGAATGCGGTGACTACATACCTGGGTCCAAAATACACTTTCATTGTGGTTGTAGGTATATGCACTGAAAACATAACCGGGTCAAAATACACTTTCTTGGTGGTTGTAGGAATGCACTTACTACATACTTGGATCAAATACTTATTCATGGTAGTTGTAGGAATGAACTTACTACATATATGGATCAAATACACATTCATGGTAGTTATAATAATGCACTTACTACATATCTGGATCAAATACACATTCATGGTGGTTGTAAGAATGCACTTACTACATATCTGGATCAAATACACATTCTTGGTGGTTGTAGGAATGCACTTACTACATATCTGGATCAAATACACATTCACGGTGGTTGTAGGAATGCACTTACTACATATCTGGATGAAATACACATTCATGGTTGTTGTAGGAATGCACTTACTACATATCTGAATCAAATACAAATTCATGGTAGTTGTAGGAATGAACGTACTACATATATGGATAAAATACACATTCATGGTAGTTATAGTAATGCACTTACTACATATCTGGATCAAATACACATTCATGGTGGTTGTAGGAATGCACTTACTACATATCTGGATCAAATATACATTCATGGTGGTTGTAGGAATGCACTTACTACATATCTGGATCAAATACACATTCATGGTGGTTGTAGGAGTGCACTTACTACATATCTGCATCAAATACACATGCATGGTGGTTGTAGGAAAGGACTTACAACATATCTGGATCAAATACACATTCATGGTGGTTGTAGGAATGCACTTACTACATATATGGATCAAATACACATTCATGGTGGTTGTAGGAATGCACTTACTACATATCTGGATCAAATACACATTCATGGTAGTTGTAGGAATGCATTTACTACATATATGGATCAAATACACATACATGGTGGTTGTAGGATTGCACTTACTACATATCTGGATCAAATACACATTCGTGGTGGTTGTAGGAATGAACTTACTACATATATGGATCAAATACACATTCATGGTAGTTATAGTAATGCACTTACTACATATCTGGATCAAATACACATTCATGGTGGTTGTAGGAATGCACTTACTAGATATCTGGATCAGAAATATTTTTATGGTGGTTGTAGGAATGCACTTACTACATATCTGGATCAAATACACATTCTTGGTGGTTGTAGGAATGCACTTACTACATATCTGGATCAAATACACATTAATGGTGGTTGTAGGAATGCGGTGACTACATACCTGGGTCCAAAATACACTTTCATTATGGTTGTAGGTATATGCACTGACAACATAACCTGGTCAAAATACACTTTCATGGTGGTTGTAGGAATTCGGTGACTACATACCTGGGTCCAAAATACACTTTCATTATGGTTGTAGGTGTATGGACTGACAACATAACCGGGTAAAAAAAAACTTTCATGGTGGTTGTAGGAATGCGGTGACTACATACCTGGGTCCAAAATGCACTTTCATTGTGGTTGTAGGTATATGCACTGACAACATAACCGGGTCAAAATACACTTCCATGGCGGTTGTAGGAATGCACTTACTACATACCTGGATCAAATTTAAATTCTGGTGGTTGTAGGAATGCATTTACTACATATCTGGATCAAATACACAGTCATGGTGGTTGTAGGAATGCACTTACTACATACCTGGATCAAATTTAAATTCATGGTGGTTGTAGGAATGCACTTACTACATATCTGGATCAAATACACAGTCATGGTGGTTGTAGGAATGCACTTACTACAAATCTGGATCAAATATACATTCATGGTGGTTGTAGGAATGCCCTTACTACATATCTGGATCAAATACACATTCATGGTGGTTGTAGAAATGCACTTACTACATATCTGGATCAAATACAAATTCATGGTGGTTGTAGGAATGAACTTACTACATATATGGATAAAATACACATTCATGGTGGTTATAGTAATGCACTTACTACATATCTGGATCAAATACACATTCATGGTGGTTGTAGGAATGCACTTACTACATATATGGATCAAATACACAATCATGGTGGTTGTAGGAATGCACTTACTACATATCTGGATCAAATACACATTCTTGCTGGTTGTAGGAATGCACTTACTACATATCTGGATCAAATACACATTCATGGTGGTTGTAGGAATGCACTTACTACATATCTCGATCAAATATACATTCATGGTGGTTGTAGGAATGCACTTACTACATATCTGGATCAAATACACATTCATGGTGGTTGTAGGAGTGCACTTACTACATATCTGGATCAAATACACATGCATGGTGGTTGTAGGAAAGGACTTACAACATATCTGGATCAAATACACATTCATGGTGGTTGTAGGAATGCACTTACTACATATATGGATCAAATACACATTCATGGTGGTTGTAGGAATGCACTTACTACATATCTGGATCAAATACACATTCATGGTAGTTGTAGGAATGCATTTACTACATATATGGATCAAATACACATACATGGTGGTTGTAGGATTGCACTTACTACATATCTGGATCAAATACACATTCATGGTGGTTGTAGGAATGAACTTACTACATATATGGATCAAATACACATTCATGGTAGTTATAGTAATGCACTTACTACATATCTGGATCACATACACATTCATGGTGGTTGTAGGAATGCACTTACTACATATCTGGATCAAATACACATTCATGGTGGTTGTAGGAATGCACTTACTACATATCTGGATCAAATACACATTCATGGTGGTTGTAGGAATGCGGTGACTACATACCTGGGTCCAAAATACACTTTCATTGTGGTTGTAGGTATATGCACTGACAACATAACCGGGTCAAAATACACTTTCATGGTGGTTGTAGGAATTCGGTGACTACATACCTGGGTCCAAAATACACTTTCATTGTTGCTGTAGGTATATGAACTGACAACATAACCGGGTCAAAAGACACTATCATGGTGGTTGTAGGAATGCACTTACTACATATCTGGATCAAATACACTTTCATGGTGGTTGTAGGAATGCGGTAACTACATACCTGGGTCCAAAATACACTTTCATTATGGTTGTAGGTGTATGCACTGACAACATAACCGGGTAAAAAAAAACTTTCATGGTGGTTGTAGGAATGCGGTGACTACATACCTGGGTCCAAAATGCACTTTCATTGTGGTTGTAGGTATATGCACTGACAACATAACCGGGTCAAAATACACTTTCATGGTCGTTGTAGGAATGCGGTGACTACATACCTAGGTCCAAAATACTCTTTCATTGTGGTTGCAGGTATATGCACTGACAACATAACCAGGTCAAAATACACTTCCATGGCGGTTGTAGGAATGCACTTACTACATACCTGGATCAAATTTAAATTCCGGTGGTTGTAGGAATGCACTTACTACATATCTGGATCAAATACACAGTCATGGTGGTTGTAGGAATGCACTTACTACATACCTGGATCAAATTTAAATTCATGGTGGTTGTAGGAATGCACTTACTACATATCTGGATCAAATACACAGTCATGGTGGTTGTAGGAATGCACTTACTACAAATCTGGATCAAATATACATTCATGGTGGTTGTAGGAATGCCCTTACTACATATCTGGATCAAATACACATTCATGGTGGTTGTAGAAATGCACTTACTACATATCTGGATCAAATACAAATTCATGGTGGTTGTAGGAATGAACTTACTACATATATGGATAAAATACACATTCATGGTGGTTATAGTAATGCACTTACTACATATCTGGATCAAATACACATTCATGGTGGTTGTAGGAATGCACTTACTACATATATGGATCAAATACACAATCATGGTGGTTGTAGGAATGCACTTACTACATATCTGGATCAAATACACATTCTTGCTGGTTGTAGGAATGCACTTACTACATATCTGGATCAAATACACTTTCATGGTGGTTGTAGGAATGCGGTGACTACATACCTGGGTCCAAAATACACTTTCATTGTGGTTGTAGGTATATGCACTGAAAACATAACCGGGTCAAAATACACTTTCTTGGTGGTTGTAGGAATGCACTTACTACATACTTGGATCAAATACTTATTCATGGTAGTTGTAGGAATGAACTTACTACATATATGGATCAAATACACATTCATGGTAGTTATAATAATGCACTTACTACATATCTGGATCAAATACACATTCATGGTGGTTGTAAGAATGCACTTACTACATATCTGGATCAAATACACATTCTTGGTGGTTGTAGGAATGCACTTACTACATATCTGGATCAAATACACATTCACGGTGGTTGTAGGAATGCACTTACTACATATCTGGATGAAATACACATTCATGGTTGTTGTAGGAATGCACTTACTACATATCTGAATCAAATACAAATTCATGGTAGTTGTAGGAATGAACGTACTACATATATGGATAAAATACACATTCATGGTAGTTATAGTAATGCACTTACTACATATCTGGATCAAATACACATTCATGGTGGTTGTAGGAATGCACTTACTACATATCTGGATCAAATATACATTCATGGTGGTTGTAGGAATGCACTTACTACATATCTGGATCAAATACACATTCATGGTGGTTGTAGGAGTGCACTTACTACATATCTGCATCAAATACACATGCATGGTGGTTGTAGGAAAGGACTTACAACATATCTGGATCAAATACACATTCATGGTGGTTGTAGGAATGCACTTACTACATATATGGATCAAATACACATTCATGGTGGTTGTAGGAATGCACTTACTACATATCTGGATCAAATACACATTCATGGTAGTTGTAGGAATGCATTTACTACATATATGGATCAAATACACATACATGGTGGTTGTAGGATTGCACTTACTACATATCTGGATCAAATACACATTCGTGGTGGTTGTAGGAATGAACTTACTACATATATGGATCAAATACACATTCATGGTAGTTATAGTAATGCACTTACTACATATCTGGATCAAATACACATTCATGGTGGTTGTAGGAATGCACTTACTAGATATCTGGATCAGAAATATTTTTATGGTGGTTGTAGGAATGCACTTACTACATATCTGGATCAAATACACATTCTTGGTGGTTGTAGGAATGCACTTACTACATATCTGGATCAAATACACATTAATGGTGGTTGTAGGAATGCGGTGACTACATACCTGGGTCCAAAATACACTTTCATTATGGTTGTAGGTATATGCACTGACAACATAACCTGGTCAAAATACACTTTCATGGTGGTTGTAGGAATTCGGTGACTACATACCTGGGTCCAAAATACACTTTCATTATGGTTGTAGGTGTATGGACTGACAACATAACCGGGTCAAAATACACTTCCATGGCGGTTGTAGGAATGCACTTACTACATACCTGGATCAAATTTAAATTCTGGTGGTTGTAGGAATGCACTTACTACATATCTGGATCAAATACACATTCATGGTGGTTGTAGGAATGCACTTACTACATATCTGGATCAAATACACATTCATGGTGGTTGTATGAATGCACTTACTACATATCTGGATCAAATACACATGCATGGTGGTTGTAGGAAAGCACTTACAACATATCTGGATCAAATACACATGCATGGTGGTTGTAGGAATGCACTTACTAAATATATGGATCAAATACACATTCATGGTGGTTGTAGGAATGTACTTACTACATATCTGGATCAAATACACATTCATGGTAGTTGTAGGTATGAACTTACTACATATATGAATCAAATACACATTCATGGTAGTTATAGTAATGCACTTATTACACATCTGGATCAAATACACATTCATGGTGGTTGTAGGAATGCACTCTCTGCATATCTGGACCGAATACAGATCCTTGGTGGTAGTAGGAATGCACTTACTACGTACCTGGGTCAAATACACATTCATGGTGGTTGTAGGAATGCACTTACTACATATATGGATCAAATACACATTCATGGTGGTTGTAGAAATGCACTTCCTACATATCTGGATAAAATACACATTCATGGTAGTTGTAGGAATGAACTTACTACATATATGGATCAAATACACATTCATGGTTGTTATAGTAATGCACATACTACATATCTGGATCAAATACACATTCATGGTGGTTGTAGGAATGCACTTACTACATATCTGGATCAAATACACATTCATGATGGTTGTAGGAATGGACTTACTACATATCTGGATCAAATACACATTCTTGGTTGTTGTAGGAATGCACTTACGACATATCTGGATCAAATACACTTTCATGGTGGTTGTAGGAATGCGGTGACTACATACCTGGATCCAAAATACACTTTCATTGTGGTTGTAGGTATATGCACTGACAACATAACCGGGTCAAAATAAACCTTCATGGTGGTTGCAGGAATGCGGTGACTACATACTTGGGTCCAAAATACACTTTCATTGTGGCTGTAGTTATATGCACTGACAACATAACCGGGTCAAAATACACTTTCATGGTGGTTGTAGGAATGCACTTACTAAATACCTGGATCAAATGTAAATTCAGAGTCGTTGTAGGAATGCACGTACAACCTATCTGGATCAAATACACATTCATGGTGGTTGTAGGCATGCACTTACTACATATCTGGATCAAATATACATTCATGGTGGTTGTAGGAATGCACTTACTACATATCTGGATCAAATACACATTCATGGTGGTTGTAGGAGTGCACTTACTACATATCTGGATCAAATACACATGCATGGTGGTTGTAGGAAAGGACTTACAACATATCTGGATCAAATACACATTCATGGTGGTTGTAGGAATGCACTTACTACATATATGGATCAAATACACATTCATGGTGGTTGTAGGAATGCACTTACTACATATCTGGATCAAATACACATTCATGAAAGTTGTAGGAATGCATTTACTACATATATGGATCAAATACACATTCATGGTGGTTGTAGGATTGCACTTACTACATATCTGGATCAAATACACATTCATGGTGGTTGTAGGAATAAACTTACTACATATATGGATCAAATACAGATTCATGGTAGTTATAGTAATGCACTTACTACATATCTGGATCAAATACACATTCATGGTGGTTGTAGGAATGCACTTACTACATATCTGGATCAAATACACATTCTTGGTGGTTGTAGGAATGCACTTACTACATATCTGGATCAAATACACATTCAGGTGGTTGTAGGAATGCGGTGACTACATACCTGGGTCCAAAATACAGTTTCATTGTGGTTGTAGGTATATGCACTGACAACATAACCGGGTCAAAATACACTTTCATGGTGGTTGTAGGAATTCGGTGACTACATACCTGGGTCCAAAATACACTTTCATTGTTCCTGTAGGTATAATCACTGACAACATAACCGGGTCAAAAGACACTATCATGGTGGTTGTAGGAATGCACTTACTACATATCTGGATCAAATACACTTTCATGGTGGTTGTAGGAATTCGGTAACTACATACCTGGGTCCAAAATACACTTTCATTATGGTTGTAGGTGTATGCACTGACAACATAACCGGGTAAAAAAAAACTTTCATGGTGGTTGTAGGAATGCGGTGACTACATACCTAGGTCCAAAATGCACTTTCATTGTGGTTGTAGGTATATGCACTGACAACATAACCGGGTCAAAATACACTTTCATGGTCGTTGTAGGAATGCGGTGACTACATACCTTGGTCTAAAATACTCTTTCATTGTGGTTGCAGGTATATGCACTGACAACATAACCGGCTCAAAATACACTTCCATGGCGGTTGTAGGAATGCACTTACTACATACCTGGATCAAATTTAAATTCTGGTGGTTGTAGGAATGCACTTACTACATATCTGGATCAAATACACAGTCATGGTGGTTGTAGGAATGCACTTACTACATACCTGGATCAAATTTAAATTCATGGTGGTTGTAGGAATGCACTTACTACATATCTGGATCAAATACACAGTCATGGTGGTTGTAGGAATGCACTTACTACAAATCTGGATCAAATATACATTCATTGTGGTTGTAGGAATGCCCTTACTACATATCTGGATCAAATACACATTCATGGTGGTTGTAGAAATGCACTTACTACATATCTGGATCAAATACAAATTCATGGTGGTTGTAGGAATGAACTTACTACATATATGGATAAAATACACATTCATGGTGGTTATAGTAATGCACTTACTACATATCTGGATCAAATACACATTCATGGTGGTTGTAGGAATGCACTTACTACATATATGGATCAAATACACAATCATGGTGGTTGAAGGAATGCACTTACTACATATCTGGATCAAATACACATTCTTGCTGGTTGTAGGAATGCACTTACTACATATCTGGATCAAATACACTTTCATGGTGGTTGTAGGAATGCGGTGACTACATACCTGGGTCCAAAATACACTTTCATTGTGGTTGTAGGTATATGCACTGACAACATAACCGGGTCAAAATACACTTTTTTGTGGTTGTAGGAATGCACTTACTACATACTTGGATCAAATACTTATTCATGGTAGTTGTAGGAATGAACTTACTACATATATGGATCAAATACACATTCATGGTAGTTATAATAATGCACTTACTACATATCTAGATCAAATACACATTCATGGTGGTTGTAAGAATGCACTTACTACATATCTGGATCAAATACACATTCTTGGTGGTTGTAGGAATGCACTTACTACATATCTGGATCAAATACACATTCACGGTGGTTGTAGGAATGCACTTACTACATATCTGGATGAAATACACATTCATGGTTGTTGTAGGAATGCACTTACTACATATCTGAATCAAATACAAATTCATGGTAGTTGTAGGAATGAACGTACTACATATATGGATAAAATACACATTCATGGTAGTTATAGTAATGCACTTACTACATATCTGGAACAAATACACATTCATGGTGGTTGTAAGAATGCACTTGCTAGATATCTGGATCAAATATATATTCATGGTGGTTGTAGGAATGCACTTACAACATATCTGGATCAAATACACATTCTTGGTGGTTGTAGGAATGCTCTTACTACATATCTGAATCAAATACACTTTCATGGTGGTTGTAGGAATGCGGTGACTACATACCAGGGTCCAAAATACACTTTCATTGTGGTTGTAGGTATATGCACGGACAACATAACCGGGTCAAAATACACTTCCATGGTGGTTGTAGGAATGCGGTGACTACATACCTGGGTCCAAAATACACTTTCATTGTGGTTGTAGTTATATGCACTGACAACATTACCGGGCCAAAATAAACTTTCATGGTGGTTGTAGGAATGCGGTGACTACATACCTGGATCATATTTAAATTCATGGTGGTAGTAGGACTGCACTTACTACATATCTGGATCAAATACGCATTCATGGTGGTTGTAGGAATGCACTTAGTACATATCTGGATCAAATATACATTCATGGAGGTTGTAGGAATGCACTTACTACATATCTGGATCAAATACACATTCATGGTGGTTGTAGGAATGCACTTACTACATATCTGGATCAAATACACATGCATGGTGGTTGTAGGAAAGCACTTACAACATATCTGGATCAAATACACATGCATGGTGGTTGTAGGAATGCACTTACTAAATATATGGATCAAATACACATTCATGGTGGTTGTAGGAATGTACTTACTACATATCTGGATCAAATACACATTCATGGTAGTTGTAGGAATGAACTTACTACATATATGAATCAAATACACATTCATGGTAGTTATAGTAATGCACTTATTTCACATCTGGATCAAATACACATTCATGGTGGTTGTAGGAATGCACTTTCTGCATATCTGGACCGAATACAGATCCTTGGTGGTTGTAGGAATACACTTACTACGTACCAGGGTCAAATACACATTCATGGTGGTTGTAGGAATGCACCTACTACATATATGGATCAAATACACATTCATGGTGGTTGTAGGAATGCACTTCCTACATATCTGGATAAAATACACATTCATGGTAGTTGTAGGAATGAACTTACTACATACATGGATCAAATACACATTCATGGTTGTTATAGTAATGCACATACTACATATCTGGATCAAATACACATTCATGGTGGTTGTAGGAATGCACTTACTACATATCTGGATCAAATACACATTCATGATGGTTGTAGGAATGCACTTACTACATATCTGGATCAAATACACATTCTTGGTTGTTGTAGGAATGCACTTACGACATATCTGGATCAAATACACTTTCATGGTGGTTGTAGGTATATGCACTGACAACATAACCGGGTCAAAATACACTTTCATGGTGGTTGTAGGAATGCGGTGACTACATACCTGGATCCAAAATACACTTTAATTGTGGTTGTAGGTATATGCACTGACAACATAACCGGGTCAAAATACACTTTCATGGTGGTTGTAGGAATGCGTTGAATACATACCTGGGTCCAAAATACACTTTCACTGTGGTTGTAGGTATATGCACTGACAACATAACCGGGTCAAAATACACTTTCCTGGTGGTTATAGGAATGCGGTGACTACATACCTGGATCCAAAATACACTTTCATTGTGGCAGTAGGTATATGCACTGACAACATAACCGGGTCCAAATACATTTTCATGGTGGTTGAAGGAATGCGGTGACTACATACCTGGATCCAAAATACACTTTAATTGTGGTTGTAGGTATATGCACTGACAACATAACCGGGTCAAAATACACTTACATAGTGGTTGTAGGAATACACTTACTACATACCTTGATCAAATTTAAATTCATGGTGGTTGTAGGAATGCACTTACAACAAATCTGGTTCAAATACACATTCATGGTGGTTGTAGGAATGCACTTACAACATATCTGGATCAAATATACATTCATGGTGGATGTAGGAAGGCACTTACTACATATCTGGATGAAATACACATTCATGGTGGTTGTAGGAATGCACTTACTACATATATGGATCAAATACACATTCATGGTGGTTGTAGGAATGCACTTCCTACATATCTGGATAAAATACACATTCATGGTAGTTGACTACATACCTGGGTCCAAAATACACTTTCATTGTGGTTGTAGGTATATGCACTGACAACATAACCGGGTCCAAATACATTTTCATGGTGGTTGAAGGAATGCGGTGACTACATACCTGGATCCAAAATACACTTTAATTGTGGTTGTAGGTATATGCACTGACAACATAACCGGGTCAAAATACACTTTCATGGTGGTTGTAGGAATGCGGTGAATACATACCTGGGTCCAAAATATACTTTCACTGTGGTTGTAGGTATATGCACTGACAACATAACCGGGTCAAAATACACTTTCCTGGTGGTTATAGGAATGCGGTGACTACATACCTGGGTCCAAAATACACTTTCATTGTGGCTGTAGGTATATGCACTGACAACATAACCGGGTCAAAATACACTTTCATGGTGGTTGTAGGAATGCGGTGACTACATACCTGGGTCTGAAATACACTTTAATTGTGGCTGTAGGTATATGCACTGACAACATAACCGGGTCAAAATACACTTACATAGTGGTTGTAGGAATACACTTACTACATACCTTGATCAAATTTAAATTCATGGTGGTTGTAGGAATGCACTTACAACAAATCTGGTTCAAATACACATTCATGGTGGTTGTAGGAATGCACTTACAACATATCTGGATCAAATATACATTCATGGTGGATGTAGGAAGGCACTTACTACATATCTGGATGAAATACACATTCATGGTGGTTGTAGGAATGCACTTACTGCATATCTGGATCAAATACACATTCTTGGTGGTTGTAGGAATGCACTTACTAGACATCTGGATCAAATATATATTCATGGTGGTTGTAGGAATGCACTTACTACATATCTGGATCAAATACACATTCTTGCTGGTTGTAGGAATGCACTTACTACATATCTGGATCAAATACACTTTCATGGTGGTTGTAGGAATGCGGTGACTACATACCTGGGTCCAAAATACACTTTCATTGTTGTTGTAGGTATATGCACTGACAACATAACCGGGTCAAAATACACTTTCATGGTGGTTGTAGGAATGCACTTACTACATACTTGGATCAAATTAACATTCATGGTGGTTGTAGGAATGCACTTACTACATATCTGGATCAAATACTTATTCATGGTAGTTGTAGGAATGAACTTACTACATATATGGATCAAATACACATTCATGGTAGTTATAATAATGCACTTACTATATATCTGGATCAAATACACATTCATGGTGGTTGTAAGGATGCACTTACTACATATCTGGATCAAATACACATTCTTGGTGGTTGTAGGAATGCACTTACTACATATCTGGATCAAATACACATTCACGGTGGTTGTAGGAATGCACTTACTACATATCTGGATGAAGTAGACATTCATGGTTGTTGTAGGAATTCACTTACTACATATCTGGATCAAATACACATTCATGGTAGTTGTAGGAATGAAAGTACTACATATATGGATCAAATACACATTCATGGTAGTTATAGTAATGCACTTACTACATATCTGGATCAAATACACATTCATGGTGGTTGTAGGAATGCACTTACTAGATATCTGGATCAAATAATATTCAGGGTGGTTGTAGGAATGGACTTACAACATATCTGGTTCAAATACACATTAATGGTGGTTGTAGGAATGCACTTACTACATATCTGGAACAAATATACATTCATGGTGGATGTAGGAATGCACTTACTACATATCTGGATCAAATACACATTCATGGTGGTTGTAGGAATGCACTTCCTACATATCTGGATAAAATACACATTCATAGTAGTTGTAGGAATGAACTTACTACATATATGGATCAAATACACATTCATGGTTGTTATAGTAATGCACATACTACATATCTGGATCAAATACACATTCATGGTGGTTGTAGGAATGCACTTACTACATATCTGGATCAAATACACATTCATGATGGTTGTAGGAATGCACTTACTACATATCTGGATCAAATACACATTCTTGGTTGTTGTAGGAATGCACTTACGACATATCTGGATCAAATACACTTTCATGGTGGTTGTAGGTATATGCACTGACAACATAACCGGGTCAAAATACACTTTCATGGTGGTTGTAGGAATGCGGTGACTACATACCTGGATCCAAAATACACTTTGATTGTGGTTGTAGGTATATGCTCTGACAACATAACCGGGTCAAAATACACTTTCATGGTGGTTGTAGGAATGCGTTGAATACATACCTGGGTCCAAAATACACTTTCACTGTGGTTGTAGGTATATGCACTGACAACATAACCGGGTCAAAATACACTTTCCTGGTGGTTATAGGAATGCGGTGACTACATACCTGGATCCAAAATACACTTTCATTGTGGCAGTAGGTATATGCACTGACAACATAACCGGGTCAAAATACACTTACATGGTTGGGTTAGGAATACACTTACTACATACCTTGATCAAATTTAAATTCATGGTGGTTGTAGGAATGCACTTACAACATATCTGGTTCAAATACACATTCATGGTGGTTGTAGGAATGCACTTTCTACATATCTGGACCGAATACACATTCTTGGTGGTTGTAGGAATGCACTTACTACATACCTGGGTCAAATACACATTCATGGTGGTTGTAGGAATGCACTTACTACATATATGGATCAAATACACATTCATGGTGGTTGTAGGAATGCACTTCCTACATATCTGGATAAAATACACATTCATGGTAGTTGACCACATACCTGGGTCCAAAATACACTTTCATTGTGGTTGTAGGTATATGCACTGACAACATAACCGGGTCCAAATACATTTTCATGGTGGTTGTAGGAATGCGGTGACTACATACCTGGATCCAAAATACACTTTAATTGTGGTTGTAGGTATATGCACTGACAACATAACCGGGTCAAAATACACTTTCATGGTGGTTGTAGGAATGCGGTGAATACATACCTGGGTCCAAAATATACTTTCACTGTGGTTGTAGGTATATGCACTGACAACATAACCGGGTCAAAATACACTTTCCTGGTGGTTATAGGAATGCGGTGACTACATACCTGGGTCCAAAATACACTTTCATTGTGGCTGTAGGTATATGCACTGACAACAAAACCGGGTCAAAATACACTTTCATGGTGGTTGTAGGAATGCGGTGACTACATACCTGGGTCTGAAATACACTTTAATTGTGGCTGTAGGTATATGCACTGACAACATAACCGGGTCAAAATACACTTACATAGTGGTTGTAGGAATACACTTACTACATACCTTGATCAAATTTAAATTCATGGTGGTTGTAGGAATGCACTTACAACAAATGTGGTTCAAATACACATTCATGGTGGTTGTAGGAATGCACTTACAACATATCTGGATCAAATATACATTCATGGTGGATGTAGGAAGGCACTTACTACATATCTGGATGAAATACACATTCATGGTGGTTGTAGGAATGCACTTACTGCATATCTGGATCAAATACACATTCTTGGTGGTTGTAGGAATGCACTTACTAGACATCTGGATCAAATATATATTCATGGTGGTTGTAGGAATGCACTTACTACATATCTGGATCAAATACACATTCTTGCTGGTTGTAGGAATGCACTTACTACATATCTGGATCAAATACACTTTCATGGTGGTTGTAGGAATGCGGTTGTAGGAATACCTGGGTCCAAAATACACTTTCATTGTTGTTGTAGGTATATGCACTGACAACATAACCGGGTCAAAATACACTTTCATGGTGGTTGTAGGAATGCACTTACTACATACTTGGATCAAATTAACATTCATGGTGGTTGTAGGAATGCACTTACTACATATCTGGATCAAATACTTATTCATGGTAGTTGTAGGAATGAACTTACTACATATATGGATCAAATACACATTCATGGTAGTTATAATAATGCACTTACTATATATCTGGATCAAATACACATTCATGGTGGTTGTAAGGATGCACTTACTACATATCTGGATCAAATACACATTCTTGGTGGTTGTAGGAATGCACTTACTACATATCTGGATCAAATACACATTCACGGTGGTTGTAGGAATGCACTTACTACATATCTGGATGAAGTAGACATTCATGGTTGTTGTAGGAATTCACTTACTACATATCTGGATCAAATACACATTCATGGTAGTTGTAGGAATGAAAGTACTACATATATGGATCAAATACACATTCATGGTAGTTATAGTAATGCACTTACTACATATCTGGATCAAATACACATTCATGGTGGTTGTAGGAATGCACTTACTAGATATCTGGATCAAATAATATTCAGGGTGGTTGTAGGAATGGACTTACAACATATCTGGTTCAAATACACATTAATGGTGGTTGTAGGAATGCACTTACTACATATCTGGAACAAATATACATTCATGGTGGATGTAGGAATGCACTTACTACATATCTGGATCAAATACACATTCATGGTGGTTGTAGGAATGCACTTACTACATATCTGGATCAAATTCACATGCATTGCGGTTGTAGGAAAGCACTTACAACATATCTGGATCAAATACACATTCATGGTGGTTGTAGGAATGAACCTACTACATATATGATTCAAATACACATTCATGGTGGTTATAGTAATGCACTTACTACATATCTTAATCAAATACACATTCATAGTGGTTGTAGGAATGCACTTACTACATATCTGGATCAAATACACATTCTTGGTGGTTGTAGGAATGCACTTACTAGACATCTGGATCAAATATATATTCATGGTGGTTGTAGGAATGCACTTACTACATATCTGGATCAAATACACATTCTTGCTGGTTGTAGGAATGCACTTACTACATATCTGGATCAAATACACTTTCATGGTGGTTGTCGGAATGCGGTGACTACATACCTGGGTCCAAAATACACTTTCATTGTGGTTGTAGGTATATGCACTGACAACATAACCGGGTCAAAATACACTTTCATGGTGGTTGTAGGAATGCACTTACTACATACTTGGATCAAATTAACATTCATGGTGGTTGTAGGTATGCACTTACTACATATCTGGATCAAATATACATTCATGGTGGTTGTAGGAATGCACTTACTACATATCTTAATCAAATACACATCCATGGTGGTTGTAGGAATGCACTTACTACATATCTGGATCAAATACACATTCATGGTGGTTGTAGGTATGCACTTACTACATATCTGGATCAAATACACATTCATGGTAGTTGTAGGAATGCACTTACTACATATCTGAATCAAATACTTATTCTTGGTAGTTGTAGGAATGAACTTACTACATATATGGATCAAATACACATTCATGGTATTTATAATAATGCACTTACTACATATCTGGATCAAATACACATTCATGGTGGTTGTAAGGATGCACGTAATACATATCTGGATCAAATACACATTCTTGGTGGTTGTAGGAATGCACTTACTACATATCTGGATCAAATACACATTCACGGTGGTTGTAGGAATGCACTTACTACATATCTGGATGAAATACACATTCATGGTTGTTGTAGGAATGCACTTACTACATATCTGGATCAAATACACTTTCATGGTGGTTGTAGGAATGCGGTGACTACATACCTGGATCAAATTTAAATTCATGGTGGTTGTAGGACTGCACTTACTACATATCTGGATCAAATACACATTCATGGTGGTTGTAGGAATGCACTTACTACATATCTGGATCAAATATACATTCATGGTGGTTGTAGGAATGCACTTACTACATATCTGGATCAAATACACTTTCATGATGGTTGTGGAATGCGGTGACTACATACCTGGGTCAAATACACATTCATGGTGGTTGTAGGAATGCACTTACTACATATCTGGATCATATATACATTCATGGTGGTTGTAGGAATGCACTTACTACATATCTGGATCAACTATACATTCATGGTAGTTGTAGGAATGAACTTACTACATATATGGATCAAATACACATTCATGGTAGTGATAGTAATGCACTTACTACATATCTGGATCAAATACACATTTATGGTGGTTGTAGGAATGCACTTACTAGATATCTGGATCAAATATATATTCATGGTGGTTGTAGGAATGCACTTACTACATATCTGGATCAAATACACATTCTTGGTTGTTGTAGGAATGCACTTACTACATATCTGATTCAAATACACTTTCATGATGGTTGTGGAATGCGGTGACTACATACCTGGGTTAAAATACACTTTCATTGTGGTTGTAGGTATATGCACTGACAACATAACCGGGTCAAAATACACTTTCATGGTGCTTGTAGGAATGCACTTACTACATATCTGGATCAAATACACATTCATGGAGGTTGTAGGAATGCACTTACTACATATCTGGATCAAATATACATTCATGGTGGTTGTAGGGATGCACTTACTACATATCAGGATCAAATACACATTCATGTTAGCTGTAGGAATGCACTTACTACATATCTGGATCAAATACTTATTCATGGTAGTTGTAGGAATGCACTTACTACATATCTGGATCAAATACACATTCTTGCTGGTTGTAGGAATGCACTTACTACATATCTGGATCAAATACACTTTCATGGTGGTTGTAGGAATGCGGTGACTACATACCTGGGTCCAAAATACACTTTCATTGTGGTTGTAGGTATATGCACTGACAACATAACCGGGTCAAAATACACTTTCATGGTGGTTGTAGGAATGCACTTACTACATACTTGGATCAAATTAACATTCATGGTGGTTGTAGGAATGCACTTACTACATATCTGGATCAAATACACATTCATGGTGGTTGTAGGTATGCACTTACTACATATCTGGATCAACTATACATTCATGGTGGTTGTAGGAATGCACTTACTACATATCTTAATCAAATACACATCCATGGTGGTTGTAGGAATGCACTTACTACATATCTGGATCAAATACACATTCATGGTGGTTGTAGGTATGCACTTACTACATATCTGGATCAAATACACATTCATGGTAGTTGTAGGAATGCACTTACTACATATCTGGATCAAATACTTATTCATGGTAGTTGTAGGAATGAACTTACTACATATATGGATCAAATACACATTCATGGTATTTATAATAATGCACTTACTACATATCTGGATCAAATACACATTCATGGTGGTTGTAAGGATGCACGTACTACATATCTGGATCAAATACACATTCTTGGTGGTTGTAGGAATGCATTTACTACATATCTGGATCAAATACACATTCACGGTGGTTGTAGGAATGCACTTACTACATATCTGGATGAAATACACATTCATGGTTGTTGTAGGAATGCACTTACTACATATCTGGATCAAATACACTTTCATGGTGGTTGTAGGAATGCGGTGACTACATACCTGGGTCCAAAATACACTTACATTGTGGTTGTAGGTATATGCACTGACAACATAACCGGGTCAAAATACACTTTCATGGTGGTTGTAGGAATGCACTTACTACATATCTGGATCAAATACACTTTCATGGTGGTTGTAGGAATGCGGTGACTACATACCTGGGTCCAAAATACACTTTCATTGTGGTTGTAGGTATATGCACTGACAACATATCTGGGTCAAAATACACTTTCATGGTAGTTGTAGGAATGCGGTGACTACATACCTGGGTCCAAAATACACTTTAATTGTAGTTGTAGGTATATGCACTGACAACATAACCTGGTCAAAATAAACTTTCATGGTGATTGTAGGAATGCGGTGACTACATACCTGGATCAAATTTAAATTCATGGTGGTTGTAGGACTGCACTTACTACATATCTGGATCAAATACACATTCATGGTGGTTGTAGGAATGCACTTACTATATATCTGGATCAAATATACATTCATGGTGGTTGTAGGAATGCACTTACTACATATCTGGATCAAATACACATTCATGGTGGTTGTAGAAATGCACTTACTAAATATCTGGATCAAATACACATGCATGGTGGTTGAAGGAAAGCACTTACAACATATCTGGATCAAATACACTTTCATGATGGTTGTGGAATGCGGTGACTACATACCTGGGTCAAATACACATTCATGATGGTTGTAGGAATGCACTTACTACATATCTGGATCATATATACATTCATTGTGGTTGTAGGAATGAACTTACTACATATATGGATCAAATACACATTCATGGTAGTGATAGTAATGCACTTACTACATATCTGGATCAAATACACATTTATGGTGGTTGTAGGAATGCACTTACTAGATTTCTGGATCAAATATATATTCATGGTGGTTGTAGGAATGCACTTACTACATATCTGGATCAAATACACATTCTTGGTTGTTGTAGGAATGCACTTACTACATATCTGGATCAAATACACTTTCATGATGGTTGTGGAATGCGGTGACTACATACCTGGGTTAAAATACACTTTCATTGTGGTTGTAGGTATATGCACTGACAACATAATCGGGTCAAAATACACTTTCATGGTGCTTGTAGGAATGCACTTACTACATATCTGGATCAAATACACATTCATGGAGGTTGTAGGAATGCACTTACTACATATCTGGATCAAATATACATTCATGGTGGTTGTAGGGATACACTTACTACATATCTGGATCAAATACACTTTCATGGTGGTTTTAGGAATGCGGTGAATACATACCTTGGTCCAAAATACACTTACATTGTGGTTGTAGGTATATGCACTGACAACATAACCTGGTCAAAATACACTTTCATGGTGGTTGTAGGAATGCGGTGACTACATACCTGGATCAAATTTAAATTCATGGTGGTTGTAGGACTGCACTTACTACATATCTGGATCAAATACACATTCATGGGGGTTGTAGGAATGCACTTACTACATATCTGGATCAAATATACATTAATGGTGGTTGTAGGAATGCACTTACTACATATCTGGATCAAATACACATTCATGGTGGTTGTAGGAATGCACTTACTACATATCTGGATCAAATACACATGCATGTTGGTTGAAGGAAAGCACTTACAACATATCTGGATCAAATACACATTCATGGTGGTTGTAGGAATGCACTTACTACATATATGGATCAAATACACATTCATGGTGGTTGTAGGAATGTACTTACTACATATCTTTATCAAATACACATTCATGGTAGTTGTAGGAATGAACTTACTACATATATGGATCAAATACACATTCATGGTAGTTATAGTAATGCACTTATTACATATCTGGATCAAATACACATTCATGGTGGTTGTAGGAATGCACTTACTGCATATCTGGATCGAATACACATTCTTGGTGGTTGTAGGAATGCACTTACTACATACCTGGGTCAAATACACGTTCATGGTGGTTGTAGGAATGCACTTACTAGATATCTGGATCAAATATATATTCATGGTGGTTGTAGGAATGCACTTACTACATATCTGGATCAAATACACATTCTTGCTGGTTGTAGGAATGCACTTACTACATATCTGGATCAAATACACTTTCATGGTGGTTGTGGAATGCGGTGACTACATACCTGGGTTAAAATACACTTTCATTGTGGTTGTAGGTATATGCACTGACAACATAACCGGGTCAAAATACACTTTCATAGTGCTTGTAGGAATGCACTTACTACATATCTGGACCAAATACACTTTCAAGGTGGTTGTAGGAATGCGTTGACTACATACCTGGGTCCAAAATACACTTTCATTGTGGTTGTAGGTATATGCACTGACAACATAACCGGGTCAAAATACACTTTCTTGGTGGTTGTAGGAATGCGGTGACTACATACCTGGGTCCAAAATACACTTTAGTTGTGGTTGTAGGTATATGCACTGACAACATAACCGGGTCAAAATACACTTTCATGGTGGTTGTAGGAATGCGGTGACTACATACCTGGGTCCAAAATTCACTTTCACTGTGGTTGTAGGTATATGCACTGACAACATAACCGGGTCAAAATACACTTTCCTGGTGGTTGTAGGAATGCGGTGACTACATACCTGGGTCCTAAATAAACTTTCATTGTGGCTGTAGGTATATGCACTGACAACATAGCCGGGTCAAAATACACTTACATGGTGGTTGTAGGAATGCACTTACTACATACCTGGATCAAATGTAAGTTCATGGTGGTTGTAGGAATGCACTTACTACATATCTGGTTCAAATACACATTCATGGTGGTTGTAGGAATGCACTTACTACATATTTGGATCAAATATACATTCATGGTGGTTGTAGGAAGGCACTTACTACATATCTGGATCAAATACGTATTCATGGTGGTTGTAGGAATGCACTTCCTACATATCTGGATCAAATACACATACATGGTGGTTGTAGGAAAGCACTTACAACATATCTGGATCAAATACACATTCATTGTGGTTGTAGGAATGCACTTACTACATATATGGATCTAATACACAATCATGGTGGTTGTAGGAATGCACTTACTATATATCTGGATCAAATACACATTCATGGTGGTTGTAGGTATGAACGTACTACATATATGGATCAAATACACATTCATGGTGGTTGTAGGAATGCACTTACTACATATTTGAATCAAATACACATTCTTGGTGGTTGTAGGAATGCACTTACTACATATCTGGATCAAATATACATTCATGGTGGCTGTAGGAATGCACTTACTACATATCTGGATCAAATACACATTCATGGTGGTTGTAGGAATGTACTTGCAACATATCTGGATCAAATACACATTGATGGTGGTTGTAGGAATGCACTTACTACATATATGGATCAAATACACATTCATGGTAGTTATAGTAATGAACGTACTACATATCTGGATCAAATACACATTCTTGGTGGTTGTAGGAATGCACTTACTACATATCTGGATCAAATACACATTCATGGTGGTTGTAGGAATGCACTTACTACATATCTGGATCAAATACACATGCATGGTGGTTGTAGGAATGCACTTACAACATATCTGGATCAAATACATATTCATGGTGGTTGTAGGAATGCACTTACAACATATCTGGATCAAATACACATTCATGGTGGTTGTAGGAATGCACTTACTACATATCTGGATCAAATACACATTCATGGTAGTTGTAGGAATGTACTTACTACATATCTGGACCAAATACACATTCATGTTAGTTATAGTAATGCACTTACTACATATCTGGATCAAATACACATTCATGGTGGTTGTAGGAATGCACTTACTAGATATCTGGATCAAATATATATTCATGGTGGTTGTAGGATTGCACTTACTACATATCTGGATCAAATACACATTCTTGGTGGTTGTAGGAATGAACTTACTACATATCTGGATCAAATACACTTTCATGGTGGTTGTAGGAATGCGGTGACTACATACCTGGGTCCAAAATACACTTTCATTGTGGTTGTAGGTATATGCACTAACAACATACCTGGGTAAAAATACACTTTCAGGGTGGTTGTAGGAATGGACTGATTACATACCTGTTGTCAAAATACACTTTCATGATGGTTGTAGGATAATGCACTAACAACATACCTGGGTCAAAATAAACTTTCAAGGTGGTTGTAGGAATGGACTGAATGCATACCTAGGTAAAAATACAATTTCGTGGTATTTGTATAAATGCACTGACTACATATCTTGGTCAATTTTGAATACCAAGATATTCAATATTCCCTTGGACATCTAGTTATATAAATCGGTGTTTATTATGTCTCATCAGATGACCAAGGTTTTTAGTATTCCCCTGGACCTCTAATTATAATCGGCGGTATTTATCATGTCTCATCAGTTGACCAAGGTTTTTAATATTCCCCTGGACCTCTAGTTATAGTAGGCGGTGTTTATTATGTCTCATCAGATGACCAAGATTTTCAATATCCTCCTGGATTTTCAGTTATAGTAGGCGGTGTTTATTATGTCTCATCAGATGACCAAGGTTTTTAATATTCCCCTGGAACTCTAGATATAGTAGGCGGTGTTTATTATGTGTTATCAGACGACCAAGATATTCAACATAACCCTAGTCATCTAGTTGTTGTAGGCTGTGTTTATCATGTCTCATCAGATGACCAATATATTCAACATATCCCCCTTGATTTCTAGTTATAGTAGGCGGTGTTTATTATGTCTCATCAGATGACCAAGATATTCAACATATCCCTAGGCATCTAGTTGTTGTAGGCGGTGATTATCATGTCTCATTAGATGACCAAGCTATTCAACATATCTCTAGACATCTAGTTGTTGTAGGCGGTGTTTATTATGTCTCATCAGATGACCAAGGTTTTTAATATTCCCCTGGGCCTCTAGTTATAGTAGTCGGTGATTATCATGTCTCATTAGATGACCAATATATTCAACATATCCCTAGACATCTTGTTGTTGTAGGGAGTGTTTATCATGTCTCATCAGATGACCAATATATTCAATATATCCCTCGACATCTAGTAGTTGTAGGCAGTGTTTATCATGTCTCATCAGATGACCAATATATTCAACATATCCCTAGACATCTAGTTGTTGTAGGCGGTGATTATCATGTCTCATCAGATGACCAAGCTATTCAACATATCTCTAGACATCTAGTTGTTGTAGGCGGTGTTTATTATGTCTCATCAGATGACCAAGGTTTTTAATATTCCCCTGGACCTTTAGTTATAGTAGGCGGTGATTATCATGTCTCATTAGATGACCAAGATATTCAACATATCCCTAGACATCTAGTTGTTGTAAGCGGTGATTATCATGTCTCATCAGATGACCAAGATATTCAACATATCCCTAGACATCTAGTTGTTGTAGGGAGTGTTTATCATGTCTCATCAGATGACCAAGATATTCATCATATCCCCCTAGATTTCTAGTTATATTAGGCGGTGTTTATTATGTCTCATAGACGACCAAGGTTTTTAATATTCCCCTGGACCTCTAGTTATAGTAGACGGTGTTTATCATGTCTCATCAGATGACCAATGTATTCAATATTCCCCTGGACCTCTAGTTATAGTAGGCGGTGATTATCATGTCTCATCAGATGACCAAGATATTCAACATATCCCTAGACATCTAGTTGTTGTAGGCGGTGATTATCATGTCTCATCAGATGACCAAGCTATTCAACATATCCCTAGACATCTAGTTGTTGTAGGCGGTGTTTATTATGTCTCATCAGATGACCAAGGTTTTTAATATTCCCCTGGACCTCTAGTTATAGTAGGCGGTGACTATCATGTCTCATCAGATGACCAATGTATTCAATATTCCCCTGGACCTCTAGTTATAGTAGGCGGTGATTATCATGTCTCATCAGATGACCAAGATATTCAACATATCCCTAGACATCTAGTTGTTGTAGGCGGTGTTTATTATGTCTCATCAGATGACCAAGGTTTTTAATATTCCCCTGGACCTCTAGTTATAGTAGGCGGTGATTATCATGTCTCATCAGATGACCAAGATATTCAACATATCCCTAGACATCTAGTTGTTGTAGGCGGTGATTATCATGTCTCATCAGATGACGAAGCTATTCAACATATCCCTAGACATCTAGTTGTTGTAGGCGGTGTTTATTATGTCTCATCAGATGACCAAGGTTTTTAATATTCCCCTGGACCTCTAGTTATAGTAGGCGGTGATTATCATGTCTCATCAGATGACCAAGATATTCAACATATCCCTAGACGTCTAGTTGTTGTAGGCGATGATTATCATGTCTCATCAGATGACCAAGCTATTCAACATATCCCTAGACATCTAGTTGTTGTAGGCGGTGTTTATTATGTCTCATCAGATGACCAAGGTTTTTAATATTCCCCTGGACCTCTACTTATAGTAGGCGGTGTTTATTATGTCTCATAGACGACCAAGGTTTTTAATATTCCCCTGGAACTCTAGTTATAGTAGACGGTGTTTATCATGTCTCATCAGATGACCAAGATATTCATCATATCCCCCTAGATTTCTAGTTATATTAGGCGGTGTTTATTATGTCTCATAGACGACCAAGTTTTTTAATATTCCCCTGGACCTCTAGTTATAGTAGACGGTGTTTATCATGTCTCATCAGATGACCAATGTATTCAATATTCCCCTGTACCCCTAGTTATAGTAGGCGGTGATTATCATGTCTCATCAGATGACCAAGATATTCAACATATCCCTAGACATCTAGTTGTTGTAGGCGGTGATTATCATGTCTCATCAGATGACCAAGCTATTCAACATATCCCTAGACATCTAGTTGTTGTAGGCGGTGTTTATTATGTCTCATCAGATGACCAAGGTTTTTAATATTCCCCTGGACCTCTAGTTATAATAGGCGGTGATTATCATGTCTCATTAGATGACCAAGATATTCAACATATCCCTAGACATCTAGTTGTTGTAAGCGGTGATTATCATGTCTCATCAGATGACCAAGATATTCAACATATCCCCCTAGATTTCTAGTTATAATAGGCGGTGTTTATTATGTCTCATAGACGACCAAGGTTTTTAATATTCCAATGGACCTCTAGTTATAGTAGGCGGTGTTTATTATGTGTTATCAGATGACCAAGATATTCAACATATCCCTAGACATCTAGTTGTTGTAGGCAGTGTAAATCATGTCTTATCAGAGGACCAATATATTCAATAACCCCCTGGTATTCAAGTCATAGTAGGCGGTGTTTATTATGTCTCATCAGATGACCAAGGTTTTGTAATATTCTCCTGGACCTCTAGTTATAGTAGGCGGTGATTATCATGTCTCATCAGATGACCAAGATATTCAACATATCCCTAGACATCTAGTTGTTGTAAGCGGTGATTATCATGTCTCATCAGATGACCAAGATATTCAACATATCCCTAGACATCTAGTTGTTGTAGGCGGTGATTTTAATGTCTCATCAGATGACCAAGCTACTCAACATATCCCTAGACATCTAGTTGTTGTAGGCTGTGTTTATTATGTCTCATCAGATTACCAATATATACAATATTCCCCTGGATTTCTAGTTATAGTAGGCGGTGTTTATTATGTCTCATCAGATGACCAAGATATTCAACATATCCCTAGGCATCTAGTTGTTGTAGGCGGTGATTATCATGTCTCATTAGATGACCAAGCTATTCAACATATCCCTAGTCATCTAGTTGTTGTAGGCGGTGTTTATTATGTCTCATCAGATTACCAATATATACAATATTCCTCTGGATTTCTAGTTATAGTAGGCGGTGTTTATTATGTCTCATCAGATGATCAAGATATTCAATATCCCCCTGGATTTCTAGTTATAGTAGGCGGTGTTTATTATGTCTCATCAGATGACCAAGGTTTTTAATATTCCTCTGGACCTCTAGTTATAGTAGGCGGTGATTATCATGTCTCATCAGATGACCAAGATATTCAACATATCCCTAGACATCTAGTTGTTGTAGGCGGGGATTTTAATGTCTCATCAGATGACCAAGCTATTCAACATATCCCTAGACATCTAGTTGTTGTAGGCTGTGTTTATTATGTCTCATCAGATTACCAATATATACAATATTCCCCTGGATTTCTAGTTATAGTAGGCGGTGTTTATTATGTCTCATCAGATGACCAAGATATTCAACATATCCCTAGGCATCTAGTTGTTGTAGGCGGTGATTATCATGTCTCATTAGATGACCAAGCTATTCAACATATCCCTAGTCATCTAGTTGTTGTAGGCGGTGTTTATTATGTCTCATCAGATTACCAATATATACAATATTCCCCTGGATTTCTAGTTATAGTAGGCGGTGTTTATTATGTCTCATCAGATGACCAAGATGTTCAACATATCCCTAGGCATCTAGTTGTTGTAGGCGGTGATTATCATGTCTCATCAGATGACCAAGCTATTCAACATATCCCTAGTCATCTAGTTGTTGTAGGCGGTGTTTATTATGTCTCATCAGATTACCAATATATACAATATTCCCCTGGATTTCTAGTTATAGTAGGCGGTGTTTATTATGTCTCATCAGATGACCAAGATATTCAACATATCCCTAGGCATCTAGTTGTTGTAGGCGGTGATTATCATGTCTCATTAGATGACCAAGCTATTCAACATATCTCTAGACATCTAGTTGTTGTAGGCGGTGTTTATTATGTCTCATCAGATGACCAAGGTTTTTAATATTCCCCTGGACTTCTAGTTAAAATAGGCATTGTTTATTAAGTGTTATCAGATGACCAAGATATTCAATTTCTACTACTTCAAATGGCTCTAACATCTTGATAGATGTTTCCGTCAATATCCACGCCTTCACGCCGTTCTACAACAAAGGAAATATTTAGCATTTGGTCGGTGTTAATTTAAGTGCAAGAGGTATGTGACTCTAAGCAACTTTAATAAAGAATCAAAATAATAAAATGCTTGATTCAAAGTTTTCAGAATATTTAAAGTTAGTTTTGAGTCTTCGAGGAAAATTCGTTATCATTGTTTGCTTTGTATGATTTCATTATACTCAAAGTTTTCCAAGAATAATATTAAACTGGTTAAACTGTTCGAGTGTCAGGTAGAATAGTGTTTAAGGTCGAATAGAAATCAGAACACTGGGTGGAATTATTGACGCTATCAGACGTTTGCCACTTAGAAAGCAATTATCTTTGTTCTATTACAGATATAGGAGTTAACTTTAGCTTGAGTGCTTTATTCAATGCAATCAATAAAGCGTTAATATTTCGTTTGACATCTGTTTTTTCCGCAATTCCATTACAATAAGCATATAGCAAGTATTAGTGTATAGTTTGAATACTTGTCGACGGAATCACTTTGATTATTGGCATTTGTTTTGGATATGGAAAACATTTCCAGTACCCTCTTTTATAAGCCCGTCAGTCATTTTGTTGGATCATGGTATTTTCTCGAAGTTCCTCGTTAGTTTGGAATTGTCACTTACCAATTTTTCAGATTAGTGGGAACACAGAAGCAACTCGGAGGCAAGTCGAGATGTAGCCAGACATACGCAAGGGGCTGTTGGGTTGCATAACCACTGTGATGTAGGCTATGTCGTACATCAGAATAATTCCAGATTCAGCTTTTCCTGTCCCAGTCAAGCGGCAGGCAAGTAGAGACGACTGCCCTTCTCTCTCACCATACGTGCTGTCACTACAGAGGTGATGACGTCAATTTATTCTGAGTTGTTCCATGATAACAGTAGTGCCGTTCTCTCAGTGATTATGCAACCCAGGAACACATCTAGACTGTTTTACTTGAATTTATTTCACGTTTTCTTGACTTATGGAATAATTTTCTCCTTCCACAGACAGATGTGACTGTCGCTCTCCCTCCCGCTCACATACACATACACAACCCCAACACACACTATGGAAAATAAACACTAGAGAAAGATTACATTTTGTAATGCAACAATAATATCATTATGTTGTAAAAAAACATTGATTAACATACGTATATGTATGATACGAATGAGTAAACAAGTAAAAAAAATCCTGGTGGAGAATACATGCATTGTGGATTGTTCTACATAATGTAATGGAAATTTAATTATTACTAAAATATTATATTTTATCAATACTAGGGGTCTTTCATTTCTCTAGTTATATAATGTCAATACAATTAACATTTTCACCAAGGAATAAATTGGATGAGGATTTACTATGGAGCCGCAACCGATGCTGCTTCCCAACCGTCCAACGGTTCCCCATGGGCTGCAGTCGATGTTGCTTACCAACATAATAATACGTCAGTCAAGCGCCTTCCAAATGTAGGTTATTTGTAAAACGAAATAGCCATGCATAATGCTTACAGAACGTTACTCTTGTCCGTAAGAGTAGGCTGGAGTAGGGACAAAGTGCAATACAGAGGTTTTGTTCTAAGGATGTTCTTATTAATTTTGTGTTGAATAAATAAATTATATATTATTTAAAGAAGAAAGGCTATTTATTTATTCTTGGTGATATTTTATCGTCAATACCAACAGGCATGCCCGGAAAAGATTACACAACGAGCTAGATAGTGTAATCACTGCAACAATACCCAATCCCCTTGTGTAGACATGATAACGCTAAACACTTGAACATTGCTAAAGATTTCTATTACGAACTAGTATTTCCTGTATTTAACTTCTACGTAAAGTGTTTAATAGCACAAGTCAACGCAGCCAATCCGTTATGTGTGTGTGTGTGTGTGTGTGTGTGTGTGTGTGTGTGTGTGTGTGTATGTGTGGTGTGTGTGTGTGTGTGTATGTGTGTGGTGTGTGTATGTGTGGTGTGTGTGTGTGTGTGTGTGTGTGTGTGTGTGTGTGTGTGTGTGGGTGGGTGGGTGTGTGTGTGTGTGTGTGTGTCTGCGTCAGTGATTGGGTTAGCACCCCACTGAGCTCCTCGCCTTCTTGATTGAAGAACATTTTGTGGTTCTAAACAGAGGTGCCGAGCCAACATTTGTCACTTCAAACAGAATGGAGGTACTAGATATCACCTTCTGTAATAGACAGATGGTAGGTGGGTGCATGACTGGCAGGTTTCGGATGAGCCCTCCATGTCAGATCACCGGATCATTACTGCTACGATAAGGCATGTCGTCCCCCAAGTGGTGTGGCTTAGGAACCTGAGAAGGACAAACTGGGAAGGTTTCAAGTCCTCGGTAATGAGGCGGATGTCAGACTTACGTGGTAAGTATGATACATCAAACGAACTGGAAAATACGTAGGCCTAAATCAGGACTGCAATTTCCAGTTTAACTCCAGAGGCAAGACGGAAAGAGACTAGAAGCCTCTTTAATAGAGCAAGGAAGAAGAATACGGTGAATCCCTGGCAGGCATATAAAGACAGCCAGTGTCTCTATAAAAATCTCATAAAAGAGGTTAAACGTGCTTCTTGGGAAAAGTGGTGTTCAGAGACTGAGCAACATACTGAGTAACACTGCTAACTGTTTAAGAAGTTAGCAGATGGACCGAGGTGAGAGCTTAAGTTTGTTAAGAAGGCTGATGGTAGGTCTACTGACACAACGGAGGAAACCCTGCGTTTGCTGATGAGGAACAGTTTTTCTGATATTAGACCGGTAGGGGACGGTGGTAAAAACTTTCGCCATATTTGGCTAAGGGCGGGTTGGAATAAAGCTGGGGAGTTGATCTCGTCGCAAAAAGTTGAGAGAGGTGATTCTGTCTTTTGAGCCTTTTAAAGCGCCTGGATTAGATAATATTACTCCAGCACTACTACAAAATTGCTTGGAGGAAATAATAGGGCCACTGACAGGATTACTCAGAGGCTGTGTTGCCTTGGGTTACACGCCCGGGCAGTGGCTCAAAACGAAAGTTATCTTTATCCCCAAACCGGGGAGGAAAGGTTATACAAAGGTAAAGGATTTTAGACCTCTAAGCTTTACACCTTTCAGACACTGGAAAGGCTGGTGGACCACTATTTGAAGGAAGGACCTCTGAAGCAGTATCTGCTTCATCAGGACCAACACGCCTATCGAACTGGTAGGTCAGTGAATCGTCAGTGCCCGTCGGGTGGGGTGTTATCCTCTCTGCTGTGGAGCTTTGTCGTGGACGGTCTACTAAGGACGCTCAGTGGAATGGGTGTTAAGGTGGAGGAATATGCGAACGACATAGCTATCCGTGTTGTGGGCCATTTGAAGAAGTCCTCAAAGACCTGCTTCAAGAGGCACTCAGGGTAACAGAAGCGTGGTATAGGGAAAAAGCACTATGAATTCAAGGAGAGATATCTGTGGCACTCACCTTTACCAGGCGATATAAAACTAAATCATTGGAGATGATGAAAATTGGTAATACCAAAATAAGCTACGTTGAGAGTGCTAAATATCTAGGAGTTATTCTGGATAGGATGCTACTCTGGCGAGAGTACTTGGAGGATAAGTGCAAAAAAGTGATAGCTACGTTCTGGCAATCCAGAGGGGCGAAAGGCATGAGATGGGGTTTTGGTTCACGTCAGATGAACTTTATTTATTCTGCCATTGTGGTCCCGAGGTTGGTCTTCGCCTCAATCGTCTGGTGGGACAGGACACAAAAAGAAACCAGTAGAAGAGTGCTGTATCACGTGCAGGGGCTCTTCCTTAGAGGCATATCAGCTGCGAGGAGGAGCACACCTGTGCGGCCATGAGGGTTCTTTTGGGTTTTCCATCCATGAGTCTTCAAATTAGGATGAATACAATGAAAACTGCATACCAGCTAGATTTTACCGGACTGTGGAAGACAAGTAGCAAACGACATAAACAGCTATTTGGAGATTCACTGAAGGAGCTCTGGATAGAACCTCAGGGTAATATACTGTCTCTTATTAGGGAAAAAAAGTTACAAAAATGGGATGTAGACCCAAAAATGATGAAATCTGGCTCACGGTTGGGTCCAAGATGAAGAAAGGAGTGGGAGCAGGCTTTAGTTGACCGAGACACCAAGACATTTTGTCATCGACTGAAGGACTACAACTCTGTCTTCCAGGCGGAGGTGCTCGCGATCAAACTATGTGCTGAGGAAATAATAGGGTCTGGTAGGAGGGGCAAGACAATCTGGATTTGCTCAGACAGTCAGGTAGCTCTGAAGACACCAAGACAGATTCTGTCGTCGCCTGGAAGACTACAACTTTGTTTTCCAGATACAGGTGCTCGCGATCAAACTATGTGCTGAGGAAATAATAGGGTCTGGCAAGAGGGGCAAGATCATTTGGATTTGCTCCAACAGTCACGCAGCTCTGAGGCTTTAGGTATGGCTAGTGCCAGCTCTAAGCTGGTGGCTGAGACTATAGCTCTCTAGCAGAGCTGGGTAAGTATCATTCGCTCAACCTAACCTAGATTCTAGGACATTCTGGCTGAATAGGGAATGAGAGAGCGGGTTCCTTAACAAAACAAGAGTGTATAATTCAAGGATCGTTACTGAGGGCAGTGTGGCATGCCGCCGCAGGAGGGGCGCAAGAGAATCACGGCACATATAGACAGGTTGTCCAGGGAAGAATAGAATGCGACCTCGGAGTGCAAAAATTCCAAGGTAATGTGGGATACTCGGGAGATTTGTGGGGCAAAAACCTACTCTCCTTAAGGAGACCTCAACTCAGAGTTACTGTAGAGCTGGTCACAGGCCATGGGAATCTGAGGGGGTTCCAATAAAAAATTGGAAGATCTAGGTCTCCTGTGGGCAACAGATGCGACGAATACCAAGAGGAAAGCCCAATTCACGTGCTCTGTGAGTGCCCTCCTTTGGGAGCAGCAAAGAGGAAAGGGGTTTGGCTGGCAGGTATGTACACCAGAGGATATCAGAAGATTTAGCATCCGGTGGGTACTTGGATTCAGCAAAGAGGTAAGTATCGACTAACCTAGTCCTGTGAAAGGGATGAGAAGAGAGTACAAAGGCTGTAGCTAAGTGCTCTACATCGATAAGGTCCCTCCCAGGTTTAGTAATAATAAAATAAATATGTGTGTGTGTGAGTGAGTGTGTGTGTGTGTGTATGTGTTTGTGTTTGTTTGTATGTGTGTGTTTGGGGGGAATGGGGTTTGTGTGTGTGTGTGTGTGTGTGTGTGTGTGTGTGTATTGGTGTGTGACTGTAAGTGCGCGTGTCTGTGTAGTCGGCAACTGTAAGCTACATTACGTAACATAATCTGGTTTTACCAATCTTTATATATTGATGGTGTTTATAGGCTTTGTGAAGACCAATATTACAAACAAAAATGTAATTTTTCTAAAATGACTACCTAAAACAATGTGAATAAACGTTTTGTCAAAAAAGTGGCAACATCTTACCAAAAATTCTAGACAGATAAATATGTCTCAATGTCGCGGGAAACTTTGTGGAGATCTACATCGTTTTAACAGTATCTAGGGAGCATTTACATTGTTTTAACAGTTATCATCTATATAAACTTATAACCGTTATGTTTCATTATAGTTATTCACTCTTGTTGGGCAGCGTAATGACTGCGACATTCAAACATGCTAGATGGGTTGTTTAAACCACCTTTCGTGCAAACACATCACGGTGATGCTGACCCTCATGTGAACCCATCACTGTTATGATGCCTTAATGACAATCCTTCACTATGATGCTGACCTTTTAGTAATGCATCACTGTGATACTGCCCTTTTGATCAATGCATCACTGCTATGCTGGCCCTCATGTGAACCCATTACTGACGCCTTTATGACAACCCTTCACTATGATGCTGACCTTTTAGTCAATGCATCACTGTGATACTGCCCTTTTGATCAATGCATCACTGTTATGCTGGCCCTCATGTGAACCCATTACTGACGCCTTTATGACAACCCTTCACTATGATGCTGACCTTTTAGTCAATGCATCACTGTGATACTGCCCTTTTGATCAATGCATCACTGTTATGCTGGCCCTCATGTGAACCCATTACTGACGCCTTTATGACAACCCTTCACTATGATGCTGACCTTTTAGTCAATGCATCACTGTGATACTGCCCTTTTGATCAATGCATCACTGTTATGCTGGCCCTCATGTGAACCCATTACTGACGCCTTTATGACAACCCTTCACTATGATGCTGACCTTTTAGTCAATGCATCACTGTGATACAGCCCTTTTGATCAATGCATCACTGTGATGGTGCCTTTATGTCAACCCTTCTCTGGGACGTTTGTCTTCTTACGGATTAGAGCATCACCTATCTTATTGTGTTTCTACTCTTCACGGACACCCATCTCACTGCGTTGTGTAATATGGGATTTTTCTTTGCAAATGGTTTTTTATAGTTGTTATACTGGGGATCTGTTTTTATTTAAGTTAAGGGATTGGCGGATTGGGACTGGAATGATTTCACAAGATGACGAGGGATTTTAGGTTTGTTGAGCGCAGAGGAAGGTTGTGACGAGAAACTCAGTCGCTTGTCTGTGATGATGCCAAAATCTTTACAGACAACCTAGAGGTGATTATACTATGTACCCGAGTCAATAGGTACCACTTCCTGGAGAAGCATATGCCGTCTCATATTAGTCGGTGTGGACCGTTGAACTCAACTGTTGTTTCATTGCTCTTCCGGAACCACGACGAGTATGTTCGGTTGCGTCTGGATGTGTTCAAACACTGCCCTCAAGGAATTTACACCGAAGTCATTGACTTATTTCCTCTTCTATAATGTTCGATTCTATCATGGATGCATCCAACTTACTTGCGAGTGCTTTACACTGGACTTTTCCCGCTCATTGCGTTTTCAATGATAGTATTCTTATTATGTGGCCGATGTATTGTTTGTATGACCTATCGTCGTTTTCTATTCTTTTTTGGATTTCCTCGTCCAAATGTTCATCGTTGAACACTTCAACTTCCTTCTATATTACCCACATTTCAAAATTCCAAGTTCCACTTGAGATTTTAGAAGTTAAAAGTCTCCTTGATTTTTCCAATTAATAATCATTTAAAATATTTATACTCTAAAACATGCATGGAAAATGTTTTAAACATACATTTTTGTGTTTTTTTATTAGGTATACATTATATTACATGTATAGGTAATTATTTTATTTATAAATGCGAGTATTTTAAAAGTATTGACATAATTATTCACTAACATAAAATAAATATCTATGTTACATACAGATGCACACGGCGCAATGTAGGCAATTGGACAACATTGGGGTATACTCTGATCCAACCTTGAAGACTAAAAAATGCTGTTTTATTTATAATTATTATAAAACGAAATTTTTTTGAAAAGCATTTCAAAACCTTGTTTTGTTAGATTCTATTGAAACATAAAATGCCGAAAATTTCAAATAATATTGTGAATAATTTGAAAACTAGTTGTAGATGTTTCGTTGTAGATTTACATCGTTTTAAGGTTAACGGAAAAATTAGCGATCGAGTATTCCGAAAATTTCATCAGTAGGGTCGTGGTGGAGGAATCCCAAGTAACATAATTAAGAAAGTCCCTGTGTTACTGTATTTAAGGGAATAAGATGCATTTGTTGACATAATTTTTAAACTCTTTATAAATTATGAACTTGCCCTATTGTACATTATGTATTAGACATCCGGTCCAGTTAGATATGCTTACATCGAACAAAAGAATCACATCTTAACACGCATTATGAAATTTACAAACTCACCAGAACGCAAAATAAAAACATTAAATAGACTAATGGAGAAGAAATCACTTTTTTGGCCACATAATAGAACACCAGCATATAAAATCGTCACCTCCAAGCTTTACTAATGTATTGCTTCAGGGTTATTCATAAATATTTCTAAGCATATTACTCGTATAATGCTTTGAAAATATTAGTAGAATTGTAAAGATTTTCAAAATAAATAATGTAGGCTATGCAAAATTTTATTGGCAACATGTCATGACCAAGTTTTATTAGATTTCAAAATTTTGTACTTCATAAACATTTATCTTTATTTTCATTATTTTTAGATTCAAGGAGTTCAGCCAGTTTGATTACTACCATCTGCAGTGGATAGAAAACATTATTGTGAATAAAGGTAGCATTAAATTATGGAAAAAACCTTGGTAGAGAGTACAAAGACACTCATGATGTTAGTATACTTAGGTAAACCTACTCACTATCAGGATTTAATTTGGTCCACTCATTAGAAATATAGTGTAGGATTAGGATAGAGATATAAACCTCCTGGTAGAGGGTACAAAGACACTCATGATGTCAGTATACTTGAGTGAACCTACTCACTATAAGGGTTTTAATTTGGTCCACTCATTAGAAATATAGGGTAGGATTAGGATAGAGATATAAACCTCCTGGTAGAGGGTACAAAGACACTCATGATGTCAGTATACTTGAGTGAACCTACTCACTATCAGTGTCTTAATGTCTCCCACTTGTTAGAAATATAGTGTAGGATTAGGATAGAGATATAAACCTCCTGGTAGAGGGTACAAAGACACTCATGATGTCAGTATACTTGAGTGATCCTACTCACTATAAGGGTTTTAATTTGGTCCACTCATTAGAAATATAGGGTAGGATTAGGATAGAGATATAAACCTCCTGGTAGAGGGAACAAAGACACTCATGATGTCAGTATACTTGAGTGAACCTACTCACTATCAGTGTCTTAATGTCTCCCACTTGTTAGAAATATAGTGTAGGATTAGGATAGAGATATAAACCTCCTGGTAGAGGGTACAAAGACACTCATGATGTCAGTATACTTGAGTGAACCTACTCACTATAAGGGTTTTAATTTGGTCCACTCATTAGAAATATAGGGTAGGATTAGAATAGAGATATAAACCTCCTGGTAGAGGGTACAAAGACACTCATGATGTCAGTATACTTGAGTGAACCTACTCACTATAAGGGTTTTAATTTGGTCCACTCATTAGAAATATAGGGTAGGATTAGGATAGAGATATAAACCTCCTGGTAGAGGGTACAAAGACACTCATGATGTCAGTATACTTGAGGGAACCTACTCACTATAAGGGTTTTAATTTGGTCCACTCATTAGAAATATAGGGTAGGATTAGGATAGAGATACAAACCTCCTGGTAGAGGGTACAAAGACACTCACGATGTCAGTATACTTGAGTGAACCTACTCACTATAAGGGTTTTAATTTGGTCCACTCATTAGAAATATAGGGTAGGATTAAGATAGAGATATAAACCTCCTAGTAGAGGGTACAAAAACACTCATGATGTCAGTATACTTGAGTGAACCTACTCACTATAAGGGTTTTAATTTGGTCCACTCATTAGAAATATAGGGTAGGATTAGGATAGAGATATAAACCTCCTGGTAGAGGGTACAAAGACACTCATGATGTCAGTATACTTGAGTGAACCTACTCACTATAAGGGTTTTAATTTGGTCCATTCATTAGAAATATAGTGTAGGATTAGGATAGAGATATAAACCTCCTGGTAGAGGGTACAAAGACATGATGTCAGTATACTTGAGTGAACCTACTCACTATAAGGGTTTTAATTTGGTCCACTCATTAGAAATATAGGCTAGGATTAGGATAGAGATATAAACCTCCTGGTAGAGGGTACAAAGACACTCATGATGTCAGTATACTAAAGTAAACCTACTCACTATCAGGGTTTTAATTTGGTCCACTCATTAGAAATATAGTGTAGGATTAGGATAGAGATATAAACCTCCTGGTAGAGGGTACAAAGACACTCACGATGTCAGTATACTTGAGTGAACCTACTCACTATTAGTGTCTTAATGGGTCCCACTTGTTAGAAATATAGTGTAGCATTAGGATAGAGATATAAACCTCCTGGTAGAGGGTACAAAGACACTCATGATGTCAGTATACTTGAGTGAACCTACTCACTATAAGGGTTTTAATTTGGTCCACTCATTAGAAATATAGGGTAGGATTAGGATAGAGATATAAACCTCCTGGTAGAGGGTACAAAGACACTCATGATGTCAGTATACTAAAGTAAACCTACTCACTAACCGGGTTTTAATTTGGTCCACTCATTAGAAATATAGTGTAGGATTAGGATAGAGATATAAACCTCCTGGTAGAGGGTACAAAGACACTCATGATGTCAGTATACTTGAGTGAACCTACTCACTATAAGGGTTTTAATTTGGTCCACTCATTAGAAATATAGGGTAGGATTAGAATAGAGATATAAACCTCCTGGTAGAGGGTACAAAGACACTCATGATGTCAGTATACTTGAGTGAACCTACTCACTATAAGGGTTTTAATTTGGTCCACTCATTAGAAATATAGGGTAGGATTAGGATAGAGATATAAACCTCCTGGTAGAGGGTACAAAGACACTCATGATGTCAGTATACTTGAGGGAACCTACTCACTATAAGGGTTTTAATTTGGTCCACTCATTAGAAATATAGGGTAGGATTAGGATAGAGATATAAACCTCCTGGTAGAGGGTACAAAGACACTCATGATGTCAGTATACTTGAGTGAACCTACTCACTATAAGGGTTTTAATTTGGTCCACTCATTAGAAATATAGGGTAGGATTAAGATAGAGATATAAACCTCCTAGTAGAGGGTACAAAAACACTCATGATGTCAGTATACTTGAGTGAACCTACTCACTATAAGGGTTTTAATTTGGTCCACTCATTAGAAATATAGGGTAGGATTAGGATAGAGATATAAACCTCCTGGTAGAGGGTACAAAGACACTCATGATGTCAGTATACTTGAGTGAACCTACTCACTATAAGGGTTTTAATTTGGTCCATTCATTAGAAATATAGTGTAGGATTAGGATAGAGATATAAACCTCCTGGTAGAGGGTACAAAGACATGATGTCAGTATACTTGAGTGAACCTACTCACTATAAGGGTTTTAATTTGGTCCACTCATTAGAAATATAGGCTAGGATTAGGATAGAGATATAAACCTCCTGGTAGAGGGTACAAAGACACTCATGATGTCAGTATACTAAAGTAAACCTACTCACTATCAGGGTTTTAATTTGGTCCACTCATTAGAAATATAGTGTAGGATTAGGATAGAGATATAAACCTCCTGGTAGAGGGTACAAAGACACTCACGATGTCAGTATACTTGAGTGAACCTACTCACTATTAGTGTCTTAATGGGTCCCACTTGTTAGAAATATAGTGTAGCATTAGGATAGAGATATAAACCTCCTGGTAGAGGGTACAAAGACACTCATGATGTCAGTATACTTGAGTGAACCTACTCACTATAAGTGTTTTAATTTGGTCCACTCATTAGAAATATAGGGTAGGATTAGGATAGAGATATAAACCTCCTGGTAGAGGGTACAAAGACACTCATGATGTCAGTATACTAAAGTAAACCTACTCACTAACCGGGTTTTAATTTGGTCCATTCATTAGAAATATAGTGTAGGATTAGGATAGAGATATAAACCTCCTGGTAGAGGGTACAAAGACATGATGTCAGTATACTTGAGTGAACCTACTCACTATAAGGGTTTTAATTTGGTCCACTCATTAGAAATATAGGCTAGGATTAGGATAGAGATATAAACCTCCTGGTAGAGGGTACAAAGACACTCATGATGTCAGTATACTAAAGTAAACCTACTCACTATCAGGGTTTTAATTTGGTCCATCATTAGAAATATAGTGTAGGATTAGGATAGAGATATAAACCTCCTGGTAGAGGGTACAAAGACACTCACGATGTCAGTATACTTGAGTGAACCTACTCACTATAAGGGTTTTAATTTGGTCCACTCATTAGAAATATAGGGTAGGATTAGAATAGAGATATAAACCTCCTGGTAGAGGGTACAAAGACACTCATGATGTCAGTATACTAAAGTAAACCTACTCACTATCAGGGTTTTAATTTGGTCCATCATTAGAAATATAGTGTAGGATTAGGATAGAGATATAAACCTCCTGGTAGAGGGTACAAAGACATGATGTCAGTATACTTGAGTGAACCTACTCACTATAAGGGTTTTAATTTGGTCCACTCATTAGAAATATAGGCTAGGATTAGGATAGAGATATAAACCTCCTGGTAGAGGGTACAAAGACACTCATGATGTCAGTATACTAAAGTAAACCTACTCACTATCAGGGTTTTAATTTGGTCCATCATTAGAAATATAGTGTAGGATTAGGATAGAGATATAAACCTCCTGGTAGAGGGTACAAAGACACTCATGATGTCAGTATACTTGAGTGAACCTACTCACTATTAGTGTCTTAATGGGTCCCACTTGTTAGAAATATAGTGTAGCATTAGGATAGAGATATAAACCTCCTGGTAGAGGGTACAAAGACACTCATGATGTCAGTATACTTGAGTGAACCTACTCACTATAAGGGTTTTAATTTGGTCCACTCATTAGAAATATAGGGTAGGATTAGGATAGAGATATAAACCTCCTGGTAGAGGGTACAAAGACACTCATGATGTCAGTATACTAAAGTAAACCTACTCACTAACCGGGTTTTAATTTGGTCCACTCATTAGAAATATAGTGTAGGATTAGGATAGAGATATAAACCTCCTGGTAGAGGGTACAAAGACACTCATGATGTCAGTATACTTGAGTGAAACTACTCACTATTAGTGTCTTAATGGGTCCCACTTGTTAGAAATGTAGTGTAGCATTAGGACAGAGATATAAACCTCCTGGTAGAGGGTACAAAGACACTCATGATGTCAGTATACTTGAGTGAACCTACTCACTATCAGTGTCTTAATGGGTCCCACTTGTTAGAAATATAGTGTAGGATTAGGATAGATATAAACCTCATGGTAGAGGGTACAAAGACACTCATGATGTCAGTATATTTGAGTGAACCTACTCACTATCAGTGTCTTAATGTCTCCCACTTGTTAGAAATATAGTGTAGGATTAGGATAGAGATATAAACCTCCTGGTAGAGGGTACAAAGACACTCATGATGTCAGTATACTTGAGTGAACCTACTCACTATAAGGGTTTTAATTTGGTCCACTCATTAGAAATGTAGGGTAGGATTAGGATAGAGATATAAACCTCCTGGTAGAGGGTACAAAGACACTCATGATGTCAGTATACTTAGGTAAACCTACTCACTATAAGGGTTTTAATTTTGTCCACTCATTAGAAATATAGGGTAGGATTAGGATAGAGATATAAACCTCCTGGTAGAGGGTACAAAGACACTCACGATGTCAGTATACTTGAGTGAACCTACTCACTATAAGGGTTTTAATTTGGTCCACTCATTAGATATACAGTGTAGGATTAGGATAGAGATATAAACCTCCTGGTAGAGGGTACAAAGACACTCATGATGTCAGTATACTTGAGTGAACCTACTCACTATAAGGGTTTTAATTTGGTCCACTCATTAGAAATATAGTGTAAGATTAAGATAGAGATATAAACCTCCTGGTAGAGGGTACAAAGACAATCATGATGTCAGTATACTTGAGTGAACCTACTCACTATAAGGGTTTTAATTTGGTCCACTCATTAGAAATATAGGGTAGGATTAGGATAGAGATATAAACCTCCTGGTAGAGGGTACAAAGACACTCATGATGTCAGTATACTTGAGTGAACCTACTCTCTATCAGTGTCTTAATGGGTCCCACTTGTTAGAAATATAGTGTAGCATTAGGACAGAGATATAAACCTCCTGGTAGAGGGTACAAATACACTCATGATGTCAGTATACTTGAGTGAACCTACTCACTATCAGTGTCTTAATGGGTCCCACTTGTTAGAAATATAGTGTAGGATTAGGATAGATATAAACCTCCTGGTAGAGGGTACAAAGACACTCATGATGTCAGTATACTTGAGTGAACCTACTCACTATCAGTGTCTTAATGTCTCCCACTTGTTAGAAATATAGTGTAGGATTAGGATAGAGATATAAACCTCCTGGTAGAGGGTACAAAGACACCCATGATGTCAGTATACTCGAGTGAGCCTACTCACTATCAGTGTCTTAATGTCTCCCACTTGTTAGAAATATAGTGTAGGATTAGGATAGAGATATAAACCTCCTGGTAGAGGGTACAAAGACACTCATGATGTCAGTATACTTGAGTGAACCTACTCACTATCAGTGTCTTAATGGGTCCTACTCGTTAGAAAAATAGTGTAGCATTAGGACAGAGATATAAACCTCCTGGTAGAGGGTACAAAGACACTCATGATGTCAGTATACTTGAGTGAACCTACTCACTATCAGTGTCTTAATGTCTCCCACTTGTTAGAAATATAGTGTAGGATTAGGATAGAGATATAAACCTCCTGGTAGAGGGTACAAAGACACCCATGATGTCAGTATACTCGAGTGAGCCTACTAACTATCAGTGTCTTAATGTCTCCCACTTGTTAGAAATATAGTGTAGGATTAGGATAGAGATATAAACCTCCTGGTAGAGGGTACAAAGACACTCATGATGTCAGTATACTTGAGTGAACCTACTCACTATCATTGTCTTAATGTCTCCCACTTGTTAGAAATATAGTGTAGGATTAGGATAGAGATATAAACCTCCTGGTAGAGGGTACAAAGACACTCATGATGTCAGTATACTTGAGTGAACCTACTCACTATCAGTGTCTTAATGTCTCCCACTTGTTAGAAATATAGTGTAGGATTAGGATAGATATAAACCTCCTGGTAGAGGGTACAAAGACACTCATGATGTCAGTATACTTGAGTGAACCTACTCACTATAAGGGTTTTAATTTGGTCCACTCATTAGAAATATAGGGTAGGATTAGGATAGAGATATAAACCTCCTGGTAGAGGGTACAAAGACACTCATGATGTCAGTATACTTGAGTGAACCTACTCACTATCAGTGTCTTAATGTCTCCCACTTGTTAGAAATATAGTGTAGGATTAGGATAGAGATATAAACCTCCTGGTAGAGGGTACAAAGACACTCATGATGTCAGTATACTTGAGTGATCCTACTCACTATAAGGGTTTTAATTTGGTCCACTCATTAGAAATATAGGGTAGGATTAGGATAGAGATATAAACCTCCTGGTAGAGGGAACAAAGACACTCATGATGTCAGTATACTTGAGTGAACCTACTCACTATCAGTGTCTTAATGTCTCCCACTTGTTAGAAATATAGTGTAGGATTAGGATAGAGATATAAACCTCCTGGTAGAGGGTACAAAGACACTCATGATGTCAGTATACTTGAGTGAACCTACTCACTATAAGGGTTTTAATTTGGTCCACTCATTAGAAATATAGGGTAGGATTAGAATAGAGATATAAACCTCCTGGTAGAGGGTACAAAGACACTCATGATGTCAGTATACTTGAGTGAACCTACTCACTATAAGGGTTTTAATTTGGTCCACTCATTAGAAATATAGGGTAGGATTAGGATAGAGATATAAACCTCCTGGTAGAGGGTACAAAGACACTCATGATGTCAGTATACTTGAGGGAACCTACTCACTATAAGGGTTTTAATTTGGTCCACTCATTAGAAATATAGGGTAGGATTAGGATAGAGATACAAACCTCCTGGTAGAGGGTACAAAGACACTCACGATGTCAGTATACTTGAGTGAACCTACTCACTATAAGGGTTTTAATTTGGTCCACTCATTAGAAATATAGGGTAGGATTAAGATAGAGATATAAACCTCCTAGTAGAGGGTACAAAAACACTCATGATGTCAGTATACTTGAGTGAACCTACTCACTATAAGGGTTTTAATTTGGTCCACTCATTAGAAATATAGGGTAGGATTAGGATAGAGATATAAACCTCCTGGTAGAGGGTACAAAGACACTCATGATGTCAGTATACTTGAGTGAACCTACTCACTATAAGGGTTTTAATTTGGTCCATTCATTAGAAATATAGTGTAGGATTAGGATAGAGATATAAACCTCCTGGTAGAGGGTACAAAGACATGATGTCAGTATACTTGAGTGAACCTACTCACTATAAGGGTTTTAATTTGGTCCACTCATTAGAAATATAGGCTAGGATTAGGATAGAGATATAAACCTCCTGGTAGAGGGTACAAAGACACTCATGATGTCAGTATACTAAAGTAAACCTACTCACTATCAGGGTTTTAATTTGGTCCACTCATTAGAAATATAGTGTAGGATTAGGATAGAGATATAAACCTCCTGGTAGAGGGTACAAAGACACTCACGATGTCAGTATACTTGAGTGAACCTACTCACTATTAGTGTCTTAATGGGTCCCACTTGTTAGAAATATAGTGTAGCATTAGGATAGAGATATAAACCTCCTGGTAGAGGGTACAAAGACACTCATGATGTCAGTATACTTGAGTGAACCTACTCACTATAAGGGTTTTAATTTGGTCCACTCATTAGAAATATAGGGTAGGATTAGGATAGAGATATAAACCTCCTGGTAGAGGGTACAAAGACACTCATGATGTCAGTATACTAAAGTAAACCTACTCACTAACCGGGTTTTAATTTGGTCCACTCATTAGAAATATAGTGTAGGATTAGGATAGAGATATAAACCTCCTGGTAGAGGGTACAAAGACACTCATGATGTCAGTATACTTGAGTGAACCTACTCACTATAAGGGTTTTAATTTGGTCCACTCATTAGAAATATAGGGTAGGATTAGAATAGAGATATAAACCTCCTGGTAGAGGGTACAAAGACACTCATGATGTCAGTATACTTGAGTGAACCTACTCACTATAAGGGTTTTAATTTGGTCCACTCATTAGAAATATAGGGTAGGATTAGGATAGAGATATAAACCTCCTGGTAGAGGGTACAAAGACACTCATGATGTCAGTATACTTGAGGGAACCTACTCACTATAAGGGTTTTAATTTGGTCCACTCATTAGAAATATAGGGTAGGATTAGGATAGAGATATAAACCTCCTGGTAGAGGGTACAAAGACACTCATGATGTCAGTATACTTGAGTGAACCTACTCACTATAAGGGTTTTAATTTGGTCCACTCATTAGAAATATAGGGTAGGATTAAGATAGAGATATAAACCTCCTAGTAGAGGGTACAAAAACACTCATGATGTCAGTATACTTGAGTGAACCTACTCACTATAAGGGTTTTAATTTGGTCCACTCATTAGAAATATAGGGTAGGATTAGGATAGAGATATAAACCTCCTGGTAGAGGGTACAAAGACACTCATGATGTCAGTATACTTGAGTGAACCTACTCACTATAAGGGTTTTAATTTGGTCCATTCATTAGAAATATAGTGTAGGATTAGGATAGAGATATAAACCTCCTGGTAGAGGGTACAAAGACATGATGTCAGTATACTTGAGTGAACCTACTCACTATAAGGGTTTTAATTTGGTCCACTCATTAGAAATATAGGCTAGGATTAGGATAGAGATATAAACCTCCTGGTAGAGGGTACAAAGACACTCATGATGTCAGTATACTAAAGTAAACCTACTCACTATCAGGGTTTTAATTTGGTCCACTCATTAGAAATATAGTGTAGGATTAGGATAGAGATATAAACCTCCTGGTAGAGGGTACAAAGACACTCACGATGTCAGTATACTTGAGTGAACCTACTCACTATTAGTGTCTTAATGGGTCCCACTTGTTAGAAATATAGTGTAGCATTAGGATAGAGATATAAACCTCCTGGTAGAGGGTACAAAGACACTCATGATGTCAGTATACTTGAGTGAACCTACTCACTATAAGTGTTTTAATTTGGTCCACTCATTAGAAATATAGGGTAGGATTAGGATAGAGATATAAACCTCCTGGTAGAGGGTACAAAGACACTCATGATGTCAGTATACTAAAGTAAACCTACTCACTAACCGGGTTTTAATTTGGTCCATTCATTAGAAATATAGTGTAGGATTAGGATAGAGATATAAACCTCCTGGTAGAGGGTACAAAGACATGATGTCAGTATACTTGAGTGAACCTACTCACTATAAGGGTTTTAATTTGGTCCACTCATTAGAAATATAGGCTAGGATTAGGATAGAGATATAAACCTCCTGGTAGAGGGTACAAAGACACTCATGATGTCAGTATACTAAAGTAAACCTACTCACTATCAGGGTTTTAATTTGGTCCATCATTAGAAATATAGTGTAGGATTAGGATAGAGATATAAACCTCCTGGTAGAGGGTACAAAGACACTCACGATGTCAGTATACTTGAGTGAACCTACTCACTATAAGGGTTTTAATTTGGTCCACTCATTAGAAATATAGGGTAGGATTAGAATAGAGATATAAACCTCCTGGTAGAGGGTACAAAGACACTCATGATGTCAGTATACTAAAGTAAACCTACTCACTATCAGGGTTTTAATTTGGTCCATCATTAGAAATATAGTGTAGGATTAGGATAGAGATATAAACCTCCTGGTAGAGGGTACAAAGACATGATGTCAGTATACTTGAGTGAACCTACTCACTATAAGGGTTTTAATTTGGTCCACTCATTAGAAATATAGGCTAGGATTAGGATAGAGATATAAACCTCCTGGTAGAGGGTACAAAGACACTCATGATGTCAGTATACTAAAGTAAACCTACTCACTATCAGGGTTTTAATTTGGTCCATCATTAGAAATATAGTGTAGGATTAGGATAGAGATATAAACCTCCTGGTAGAGGGTACAAAGACACTCATGATGTCAGTATACTTGAGTGAACCTACTCACTATTAGTGTCTTAATGGGTCCCACTTGTTAGAAATATAGTGTAGCATTAGGATAGAGATATAAACCTCCTGGTAGAGGGTACAAAGACACTCATGATGTCAGTATACTTGAGTGAACCTACTCACTATAAGGGTTTTAATTTGGTCCACTCATTAGAAATATAGGGTAGGATTAGGATAGAGATATAAACCTCCTGGTAGAGGGTACAAAGACACTCATGATGTCAGTATACTAAAGTAAACCTACTCACTAACCGGGTTTTAATTTGGTCCACTCATTAGAAATATAGTGTAGGATTAGGATAGAGATATAAACCTCCTGGTAGAGGGTACAAAGACACTCATGATGTCAGTATACTTGAGTGAAACTACTCACTATTAGTGTCTTAATGGGTCCCACTTGTTAGAAATGTAGTGTAGCATTAGGACAGAGATATAAACCTCCTGGTAGAGGGTACAAAGACACTCATGATGTCAGTATACTTGAGTGAACCTACTCACTATCAGTGTCTTAATGGGTCCCACTTGTTAGAAATATAGTGTAGGATTAGGATAGATATAAACCTCATGGTAGAGGGTACAAAGACACTCATGATGTCAGTATATTTGAGTGAACCTACTCACTATCAGTGTCTTAATGTCTCCCACTTGTTAGAAATATAGTGTAGGATTAGGATAGAGATATAAACCTCCTGGTAGAGGGTACAAAGACACTCATGATGTCAGTATACTTGAGTGAACCTACTCACTATAAGGGTTTTAATTTGGTCCACTCATTAGAAATGTAGGGTAGGATTAGGATAGAGATATAAACCTCCTGGTAGAGGGTACAAAGACACTCATGATGTCAGTATACTTAGGTAAACCTACTCACTATAAGGGTTTTAATTTTGTCCACTCATTAGAAATATAGGGTAGGATTAGGATAGAGATATAAACCTCCTGGTAGAGGGTACAAAGACACTCACGATGTCAGTATACTTGAGTGAACCTACTCACTATAAGGGTTTTAATTTGGTCCACTCATTAGATATACAGTGTAGGATTAGGATAGAGATATAAACCTCCTGGTAGAGGGTACAAAGACACTCATGATGTCAGTATACTTGAGTGAACCTACTCACTATAAGGGTTTTAATTTGGTCCACTCATTAGAAATATAGTGTAAGATTAAGATAGAGATATAAACCTCCTGGTAGAGGGTACAAAGACAATCATGATGTCAGTATACTTGAGTGAACCTACTCACTATAAGGGTTTTAATTTGGTCCACTCATTAGAAATATAGGGTAGGATTAGGATAGAGATATAAACCTCCTGGTAGAGGGTACAAAGACACTCATGATGTCAGTATACTTGAGTGAACCTACTCTCTATCAGTGTCTTAATGGGTCCCACTTGTTAGAAATATAGTGTAGCATTAGGACAGAGATATAAACCTCCTGGTAGAGGGTACAAATACACTCATGATGTCAGTATACTTGAGTGAACCTACTCACTATCAGTGTCTTAATGGGTCCCACTTGTTAGAAATATAGTGTAGGATTAGGATAGATATAAACCTCCTGGTAGAGGGTACAAAGACACTCATGATGTCAGTATACTTGAGTGAACCTACTCACTATCAGTGTCTTAATGTCTCCCACTTGTTAGAAATATAGTGTAGGATTAGGATAGAGATATAAACCTCCTGGTAGAGGGTACAAAGACACCCATGATGTCAGTATACTCGAGTGAGCCTACTCACTATCAGTGTCTTAATGTCTCCCACTTGTTAGAAATATAGTGTAGGATTAGGATAGAGATATAAACCTCCTGGTAGAGGGTACAAAGACACTCATGATGTCAGTATACTTGAGTGAACCTACTCACTATCAGTGTCTTAATGGGTCCTACTCGTTAGAAAAATAGTGTAGCATTAGGACAGAGATATAAACCTCCTGGTAGAGGGTACAAAGACACTCATGATGTCAGTATACTTGAGTGAACCTACTCACTATCAGTGTCTTAATGTCTCCCACTTGTTAGAAATATAGTGTAGGATTAGGATAGAGATATAAACCTCCTGGTAGAGGGTACAAAGACACCCATGATGTCAGTATACTCGAGTGAGCCTACTAACTATCAGTGTCTTAATGTCTCCCACTTGTTAGAAATATAGTGTAGGATTAGGATAGAGATATAAACCTCCTGGTAGAGGGTACAAAGACACTCATGATGTCAGTATACTTGAGTGAACCTACTCACTATCATTGTCTTAATGTCTCCCACTTGTTAGAAATATAGTGTAGGATTAGGATAGAGATATAAACCTCCTGGTAGAGGGTACAAAGACACTCATGATGTCAGTATACTTGAGTGAACCTACTCACTATCAGTGTCTTAATGTCTCCCACTTGTTAGAAATATAGTGTAGGATTAGGATAGATATAAACCTCCTGGTAGAGGGTACAAAGACACCCATGATGTCAGTATACTCGAGTGAGCCTACTCACTATCAGTGTCTTAATGTCTCCCACTTGTTAGAAATATAGTGTAGGATTAGGATAGAGATATAAACCTCCTGGTAGAGTGTACAAAGACACTCATGATGTCAGTATACTTGAGTGAACCTACTCACTATCAGTGTCTTAATGTCTCCCACTTGTTATATATATAGTGTAGGATTAGGATAGAGATATAAACCTCCTGGTAGAGGGTACAAAGACACCCATGATGTCAGTATACTCGAGTGAGCCTAGTCACTATCAGTGTCTTAATGTCTCCCACTTGTTAGAAATATAGTGTAGGATTAGGATAGAGATATAAACCTCCTGGTAGAGGGTACAAAGACACTCATGATGTCAGTATACTTGAGTGATCCTACTCACTATCAGTGTCTTAATGGGTCCCACTCGTTAGAAATATAGTGTAGCATTAGGATAGAGATATAAACTTCCTGGTAGAGGGTACAAAAATACTCATATAAATATACTTAAGTGAATCTACTCACTATCAGGGTATTAAAGGGTTCTACTCTTTATACAATATAGGGTAAGGTGATAAGTATATAGACCCCTTGGTAAAGGATACAAAGCTTATGCCCTCAGTGTAACTACTAATTATCAGGGTCCTAAAGGGTTCTACTCGTTATTCAATATAGATAGGGTTAGGATATGAACCCTCTGGTAGAGGGTACAAAGGTCATGCCCTCAGTGTAATTATTCACTATCAGGGTTTTAGAGAGGTCTGCTCGTTAACAAATATAGGGTAGGGTGATGATAGGGATATAAACCTCTTGATAGAGGGTACACAGGTCATGCAATCAGTGTAATTATTCACTATCAGCGTCTTAAAGAGGTCTACTCCTTAAAACATATAGGTTAGACTGAAGATAAGGATATAAACCCCAGGTAGAGGGTACAAAGCTCATGTTCTCAGTGTATAATACATACTTTCTTGGCCTTAATGGGGTCTACTCACTAAACAATAAAGAGTAGGGATGTATATCACCTGGTAGATGGTACTCATCATCAGGGTCTATTTGTTACAATATAGACAGGGTAAAAATAGGGATATAAACCTCCTGGTAGATTGTACAAATAGGCTTTTGCTATCAGTGTACTTAAGTGGACCTACCAACTATCAGGGTCTATTTATTAAACGATATAGGGTTGTGTTAGGACAGGGGATAAGATATAAACCCCTGGCAAAGTGAAATTACTTCCCTACAGGGAAGTATATTCAGGTACTGTTGAGATATATGTTAGGAGGCCGTGGGTAATATGTCCTGGGTAGCTCCAACTTTGAATGGTAGAAAAACCACATACGGGTATTGGATAAAATAAAGTAAGTAATCTTCATAATAGGTAAAACAAAACCAATTGTCACGTAATAGAATTGAATAAGAGCCTCTGGGTTCACGAGTGTACACTCAATGGTGTTAGCTGTTTGAAAAACCATTTGTACAAAATAAACCCCTATTGTTGACATGCATGATGTAATATAAATTATATTAATAAAATAACTTTAGTAGGGTAAATAAAGAAAACAACAAGCAATAATATTTTTTTGTTACTGTCTTTATTTAGCGCAACACAACTAACATTTAACTATAATCTTTTTATGAATCAACATAATAAGTCACACAATTTTTACATTAATGCAAAATTAATTCACGAATAGCTAAGCCTATTTGACTAGTTTTCAGTTACAAAAATATGTCATATTAACAAACTAATATTACAGAAGCCATTGAATTAGATACAACTAACACGTGATACACACTATCCTTATAAATAGTTTGGTAATACTGAGTTACATAATTTGTCATTACTGAATACACATATTAATATCCATTTCAAATTGGTTTTACTGCATATGTTATTTCATTAATTAGTTACACTTGAAAAATAAATTTGTTGAAGAAACTAGCTCTAAAATAGTGTAGGTTAACTAGTGAAATATACACACACTGTGCTGACACATTTTACCATATAAATAAGTAACATGATATTTCAAAACTAAATAAACCTGCAACAATAAATTAAAACTTTGTAATAAACTATTACAATAATTGTTTTTTTTTTTTTCAAAATAATAATGACTGGCAAAATTATATCTTGAAACTTGGGTAAAAGTAGTAAAATGTTATTCTAACCTCTTCATAAAATTGAGCTATAACTATACCAATGAATAATTCTTTTAATATTAAAAACTAATGTAAATCTCTATCTTATACAAGACAATTAGGTTCACAATCTATGTATCACGTAATTAAGGGAAAGCGGGACTTACTTTTGGCTAAGGGACTAAATTTCCAAAACAAAGCACTAAATATAATTTGATAGAAACCTAACCCCCCCCCCCCCCCCGACAGAAAAAAATGCAAACATAGCTTCAAATATATATTATTTCTTTTGAACATTATATTATTTTGAAAATAGAAAGAAAATTGGGCAAAAATGACCAGTATTTGATTATCCAATACATCTAATACCACATTCATCTGAAGATAGAATCAATTAAAAAACTGAAGAAAATAATAATTCTCAGAAATAAAATTACAAAACATATTGTAAAGCATAAAATTATTCAATGCAAGATTTCAAAGCCAAAATATGTAATTTTCATATTTAGTTGCTTAGTTAGATTCACACAAATTAGGTAGATGTAGCAAATAATCATATAATTACATTGAAATTATGAACAGGACTAATCATCTAACCACTATGCAACTACAATGTATAGCAAGTTTCAATAGGTCAACTATCTTGGAAATATTTATCACATTACAATTTTCAGTACCCTCGTTTGAGCAAATAAAATTCAAACATATTTAACAGACTTCTCTCAAAACTTCGTAGTAAAATACTTAGAGTAGTGTATTAAACAAACAGACAATTAAAATCTTTAAGGTCTATGAAAGGAATGTATGAAAGCATCACAGTGTCACATGAGAGGTCTTTGGTTCTTCAAAGGGAGTTGACTATCAAGAATGAAAACCAAAAGACAGAACGGTTTCTATGTTGATAAATGATCTACACTTTAATAATATTATTTAATAGTGAATTGAACCAGTAAATCAGCGTTTGATTATCCAAGAATACAAAGGAGGAATTTTGCACCTCAAGAGCAAAGTCACACTTTCTTTCTTGTGGGATAAAGCACCATACAGTGTTGTACCTATCTTTCTATCAATATTTCTGGTCTCAAATGTAAAAAATGCCTTTTTTAGCCAATCAACAGATTTCATGCTAAAAAATCATTCCAGAAAAGTGTGAAACCAATTTGAGTGCTTCAGATCAAATAAGGATTTATAAAGTTGTAATTTAATTTTATATAACACTTCTATATAATTATTCAGTCTTTTTTCAACCAAAACTATTTATATTTCAAAATAATTAAAACAATTTATTACTAAACAATACATTGTAAAAATGAAAATATTTTTTTTGTTATTTACACAATGAATGACAATGATCAATAAATGACAATGATCTAAAATAAATAGTTTTACATTTAGGTAAGATCTATGATGAGTTAAATCCATGTTATCTATAGATCATATAGTTTGTTTTAAGATCTAGTTGCAAGAAAAATTACACCAACTGGTAAAATAATTACTCAGTGAATACGTTTAAAACATTCTATGCTGATCATACTTAAATGTTTCCATTTTAATGATGTTTAAAAATTACCTTAAAAATCTCGTGTTTAATAGTTTTACACCTTCTAATTACTCATCTTGTGCCTTAAGCTCACAACACAATAAAATAACAAGACAGTTATTTATTTTTATTGGTTTACTATTCAAACTTGGATATGTGACTTTTCAATTCAGGTATAACCATTGAAGTATAATGACATATATCGATAGAGAGAATTGCAAAATGAGTATATATCAATAAAATCCATTATGAAAATCTGTAGAAAATTACAAATTTTTACTATGAATTTCAATAGACAATATATAGAAAAGAGCTCAATGCCTACCTCTTAATATGATTTTTTAATGCTTTATTTATTTATTTTTATGTTACTGTTTCCTGTAAATCTGAATAAGATGCATTAAAGTTAAAATAAATACATTTTGTTTGAACTGAAGACAAATAAATACAATAAGGAAACCTCGACTAGTAAGAGAGAGAGAGAGAGAGAGAGAGAGAGAGAGAGAGAGAGAGAGAGAGAGAGAGAGAGAGAGAGAGAGATAGAGAGACGTGGCCTTGACAGTACCACATTTAAGGTTGACTAAATCTTTCTTTTATTTTTTCAATTTTATAGTTGTATTTTTATTGTTAATTTCACTTAGCTATATATATAAATATAAGTATGTGTCTGTGTGTGTGAACTTGTCATCCTTTTTGATACGACACCCAATAAATGCATTCAAGACATATTTTTATACTAGATAGACATAATAATTTACATTGCATCTACAGTTTTTAAAGATCTATGATTATATTGATTTCCACATCAATTATATTAAACATATCTTTGCTTTAGTAATATTACCAAGTTGTGTCACCAAGTTTAGTAATATTTTTTTCAATGGTACCATCTTCATTTAAAAAAAATTAAATGTATTTGAAACTAAACAATGACTGAACTTAGAAGGTACATTATCGGGAGAAGGGAGGGAGCAAAAAGGAATATGTAGTGATTTACTTTTATTCCTCAAGCACTGGCATAATTAAATGAAGATATTGAGTTTGCAATGAAATAAGGCATTCAGTTAGCTAATGTTGATAAGTAGACAACTTAATAATTCTTTTTTTTAAATTCAAGCCCTTGGTCTGTTTTCTTCCGATTGTAATTACTGATGTTAAATTCATTACTGGTATAATTAAATTGCTAACATTTATTAAGGTTTACTTAAAGTTCAACTTATCCATAGGGTAAGAATAATCAAATTACTCATTTGTTATGGTTTAGTTAATAATAAACATAATATCACAAAAAAACTTCTTAAGAAATTAAATAAATATTAGGGTTTTTGTAATCCGGCCTATCCCATTTGACACACAATCTGTTGGCTTCAAAACAAAATTTTGAAACGTAAAAAACAATTTCCATCATACAAATGTCACAAATACTACATGTTTTGTGTGTTTGTAGGTAATAGTATATTAAAAGTCTTCTTAAAGGATTTGTGTATATTTATATCAGAAATAATAAAGAGAAAATTGTGTTATTACACATTGTGAGGTTTTCCATAATCTAATATTCGGTTGTTTTTTCAAAATTGTATTTTTTTACAATACTGATTAATTTTTTGAGCAGTGTTCCTCAGGACTGTCTGCATCATCAAGTAAGTTTCACCAGAACAATATAAAAAAAACAAATAATTGCCACAGGCCATGATCTGACTATAAAAAACTACAACCTTTAATTTCCAGACTCAAAATCATTTTTAAAACTATGATGAAAAGATTATAACTATTTTAGGTTTTGTTAAGCAGTTGATTCACAATTTCCGAAAAGGTTATATTAATAAATTAACTTGATATACTCTCATAGGACTGATATTATTTAGGATGTAGGGTGGTTTTTTTTTAGAGTACCATATTGGTAGTGTCTTTTTCTTAATTCTTATGCAAGCCAAGAGAATATCAAAGAATATAACACAAATATTAATAACACATGAAGAAGTCTGATAGATAACAAAGTGATTTGTCAATATGAGAGGGCAGAAGAACAATGATTACATAACCACAAATACAATTACGTGAACTGATAAAGATAAATATTGGGAAGGAAGCGTAATGGAAGAAATATTTCCTAAAGACCTGATTTATGAAAGTTATTTTTGACATGATTTGTGAAAATTGAATTTGTTTGGATAATCTGAGTGAAAGGGAAAACTGGAAGCATTTCAATTCAATAGGGTTTGGAGAAGATTAAAAAGGTTAACTCATTAGAAAATACAAACTAGAATACAAAAAAGAAATTGGTTATGACAATGTTTGAAAGAAATTAAATGCCAAAGAAAGATTTGGGGCAGAAGATATTAAATAAGATAATACAACAAACTAGGTAAAGCATAAGGCAAGGAAGAAATATGTTTGGAGACGTTTATGATACATAAACATGCATATCTGACAAATTAGGGTATACATTAAGCAGGTAAAATTTAAATAATTTCAATTTGCAACAAATTTACAGTTTTTTTTCATTAATGAGCAGTTTGTTCCCCTCCTGTTTTTAAGTAAGGAAAACTATGTTTTAAGCAAAAAAAATAATCTTATTCTAATTATTTGTGAAGACGTATCAATTTTAAAGTTATATGTAATAGAAAACAACTTTTAAAACATAAATGAAAACAAGTGCATATAAAACTGAGCAAACAAATATAATGTGATGCTTAGTTTCAATGTTGCCAAATATTTCATTTTTCTCCCACACAGACATTATTATATCTTAAATAATCATAGCTACTAAAAGTTTAACAAATCAAGCATTCTTGCAACTGCTTTTCAATAAAAGTTGATGCAAAATTATTTAACTATAATTGAAAAAACCATCAAGCACATGAAAAAATATAAATGCAATATTTTCACCAAAAAAATATTATATATATAATATTCACACAGATAGATATATTGTGCAATATAAGTCGTGCATAAAAATGGTATACCGAAAAACAATTCAGGAACAAAAATAAAACCTAAAACTATATGTTCGCTATGTTTTAAGACCACGGTGTTTCCTTTTGATTCTTGCATAGGGTCCAATTTCTGGATCTGTGATGAAGTCGTACAGCACGGACGTCCAAGAGTTATGTTGAGGAAGGTTATCATAATATTCTGGTGCTATTTTTTTCACCTGCAAAAATATTATCTTAGAATAAATAAAGCTTTATTTCATCATGCATGATTTTAAGACTGGCAAAAGCTGAATGATTGTTCATACTTTTAAGAAATCAGTTTCAAATTAGAAATAAATCTAACTAAAAAAGGTATAGAATATATCAAAATTAATATTGTGCTAGTAGTAGTGTTGTGCTCTGTCATATCTAACTATATATTTTCATATACTATTAACTATATATTAATATAATATAACTATTAACTTATATATACTATTAACTATATTATTTTCATAATTTTCTGTCAAAGTCAAGAATATCCTTTATATATATATATATATACTTAGGTAGTTTTGGTTGGTAAAGATTATTTAGATTTTTTGGACTAGGAGACTGACAGACTTACCTTGGTAAGAGTCCACACTGTAGTCTTGAAATAGAAACACATAAAAGCACTTAAACAATGATATATTTCAACCACACAGTGGTCTTTGTCAATCGAAGAGAAAACACAAAAAGACCACTGCTTTTTGTGTTTTCTCTTCGATTGACAAAGACCACTGTGTGGTTGAAATATATCATTGTTTAAGTGCTTTTATGTGTTTCTATTTCAAGACTACAGTGTGGACTCTTACCAAGGTAAGTCTGTCAGTCTCCTAGTCCAAAAAATCTATATATATATATATATATATATATATATATATATATATATATATATATATATATATATATCTTGATATTTCACGTTGTCCATTATTTTTCCTTTGCACTGACTTTATGAAATTATTATTATTATTACATGTAAATAATTTTTTCCACCACTAAGTCCAAGAATTTTACCTTAAGGTAAAAATAAGGTATAAATATATAAATATATATATATATATATATATATATATATATATATAATATAGTAATATTAACAAATTAATAAATGAATATGTACCAATAAAATCCAAATTTGATACTAAATTCAATGTCTATAATGTTACGGCACCAAGATAAACTTGGCAATATTGTAATAAATTTGGGAGCAATAATGTTGACTCTAATCTAACATATGTTCTATAACCTGCATTATTAAATTATTATTCATTCTTAATGATGTCGGAACTGTTTCCCAACAAAAAGCTTTGAATAATAAAAACTAATAAATAATTCTTTAATATTATTATTTCTGAAGTATATTTGTATATCCTCAGTTGTTCTGATTATTAAACAAGAAAACATATTATACAGAATGCGTTCTTGTCCTACAATGTATAATGTATATTTCAGCTAAAATTAATAAGAAAAACAAATAATTTTTCTTACGGTCCACATTTATTTAGTTTTACAACACACTCAAATCCATATACAGTAGAGTCTCGATAATTCGAAGTAGATGGGACTGAGACGCTCTCGGATTACGCGGAAATACGTTCCAGTGAATTAGGAAAAATCAGATACTCAATCCAAATGATTAGAAAATCATGAACCTCAATACTATGATTAAAAATAAGTTTATAGATCTTTATATGAGCATACTGTATTGGCATAGACATTTCCTGGAATCTTGACTCATTTACTTTGCATAGTTTATTGATATAAACATTTCTTGGAAGCCCGACTTATCATTTTCTTTGAAATAGATACAATAGGCTTGAATTTAACAGAAGCCCGAAATATCGGGACTGGGAATTTCGAGATTCTATTGTATATCTATTAATTTGCTCATAATTATTTACATGTTTCCTCATGAATGCTTCATATGTTATGTTGCCTGCTGTATTGTATTACGTACTAACAACATTTTGGTATTTAGTCTGCCATTTCCTGAAAATGTTTTGTAGTTCATTGACACCAAACTGTAGCTATATCAATGAAGTCATTAAAGTAACTTAAAGGACTATAAACATTCTTAGCCCAATCAAAACTATTCTTAATTGAATGTTTCTGTTATAAAATATGTCAAGAATATATTTACTTAATTTTATTAATAAACAAATTTTATTTGAACAATGAGAGGGACCTGACTGTAACTGCATACAATATGGTACTTACTTTCTACTCACATATGTATGTATTTCAATTCATAACGTTCTGCACTGCCTTCTGATTCCCAGTTTCTATTCCTTTCTGTTTATCTATAGGTTTTGGAGGAGGTCCCTTTCTTGTATTTCTTTATCAATGCATTCTTGTCAAATCCTTCTAGGTCATTCACTCTTTCTTCTCCCATAAGGACTCCATTTTATTACTAGTTTCGGTATTCTTCTTTCCTCCATCCTTTGTATGCCTCCATACCATTTCAGATGTTTTGTTTTGTCCTCCATGATTGTATTTGGCACTTTCATCATCTGTCTTATTCTGTCGTTTGTAGATATCTCCATTCTCGACTTTCCAGCTGCCTGCCTCCAAAACTTCATCTCATTCGTAATCAATCCCTTCTTGTTCTTCTGCTTCAATTGTCATACTTTACTGCTATAAGTGACTGTACTTTTTACAATTGTATCGTAAAAGCGTCGTTTACTGTTTTTCTATATGTATTGGTCCCATAGTATCGCGTTTAGATCATTAATGGCTCTTCTTCCCTGTAAATTTTTTCTCTTATGGCTGCTTCTAATGTCCCATTATTTGTTATCTGCAGTCTCAGATATTTATACTTTTTGCATCCTTTTATCCTTCTTCCATCTCCCAAACTAAGGTATTGCTGTGTTCCACCTATACACATAGGTTTTTTCAGATTAATGTAACGTCCTGTTTTCCATATTTTTCAGTACCTGAATATCGGCAAAGCACAAAGTATAAATGGTGTGTTTATAACCTAGATATGTTTTTAATTGCTCTAGTTTTTTTAGTTCCACTACTGTGTCGTGTTTAGAAGACGTATGTTGGTGGGTTTTTTTTTCTTTGGCAAAAAACCAATTTTAGTTATCATTGCCAATCAAAAACTAACACAAAATGCAATATTTTTTAAATAAAACAAAATAAAATAAATTTTAAATGAAACAAAAGTAACAAAACAAACAAAACTTGAGCATAGCAGTAATATATAAATTAAATACGTAACCATAAATATAATACAATAAGAAAACATAACAATAAATAACAAAAAACAACAATAAATCTATAACAATAAAAATATTGAAAAAATAATAAAAACAAATATAAAATTATAAATAACAAAATTAAAACAATGAACAATATAACAGTAAATAAATTATAACAATATATAAAACATAACAATAGTCAACAATTTAACAATAAATAAATCTTAATAGCAAAATAACAAGAACATAAAATATATTAATTTTAAATAACAAATAAAAAATATATGCAAAACACACAAAGAAATATAAGTATAAATTTAAAAGCATATATTTTAAATATTAAATTTTTTACAATAAGTTTAAGTGGTGCAAGAAAGCGATGACTTGGTCAATGGCCGAGGCATCGTCCCTTAGCACCACCTTCAGACTGCCTTTTAAATTAAAAAGGGCACGAATATTAGTTACACTAAAAAAATCAACCAAAATATGTTTTCGTGGGAAGATATCACCGCAGTACTGGCAAAATGGTGGATTTTCATGATGCATCAAATATCCATGAGTTGCAAAAGAGTGGTCAACGCGAAGGTGTCTAACTACCACTTTCTCCTTACGTTTTGAACGAATAGGTGACCTCTATGGATGGACGGTATCTTTAATTCCCTCACTTTATTTTGAACCACGGTATGCTATTCGTCATTCCAAGCAGCGAGCAATAAGCGTTTTGCAAAACACACATAATCAGATGCCATAACTCGTTGAGTAATGGGCACCAAACTTGTAGCATACTTTGCCGCTTCATCCACTTGTGTGTTTCTGAATATTCCGCAATATCCAGGAACCCAACAGAATGCAACCCCTACACCCCCCAATTGAAGCTTGTGTATAGCACACAAAATGTCCCTAACTAAAGGGTTAACAGAGAAAACATCCTGAAGAGCACTTTTGAAATCAGAACACAAAAGATAGTTGGAAGATCAAGATTGAATGACAGTTAAAGTTTTAAAAATGGCAAATAGTTCTGCCATGAAAACACTGCAAGCTGAGGGCAATCTATACGTCAGGTACGTCAAGGCGCATAAAACGCACACCCAACACCATTGCCAATGTCCAGTTTAGACCCAACTGTGACAATAACATCACTATATTGGTGGGATCTGTAGATTGCCAAAAACTCCTGGTGATACACCATATTAGGAGTATTGCTTTTGATAAAACTGGACAGTGAAAAATTGAAGTGTGGTGTTCTTATTATCCATGGGGATAGATAGCACATCGATCGTTCAAACGTAGTAGGAAGTTCTGACTCAAGGTTATTAATTATGCGCGATGTTGTAATACCGAACGGAGCGGTCAAATGTTCGCGTGCATTATAATATGGTTTGTAGCTGTTATTAAACACTACATTAAATGCCGGATGTTTAGGTTTGCTATGAAGACTAGATATATAAGATATTTGTAGCATCTGACGTCATCTTGAAAGTACAGGTTCCCTAGCCTTGACAGGAAGACTAGGGATTGGGCTAGTTCTAAACGCACCCATAGCAAGTGTAAGTTCAGACTGGTGGACAGCATCAAGAGTTTTCAGAACAATGTACCGGTGATCGTATGTTGGATGTGATACTCTTTATTGCAAACGGCAAATAGCGTGCTTTATATAGCAAGCTGCCCTGCGGTACACCCTTCTCCTGTTTGAATATGTGCCTTCAAGACGAACATGAAAAGATCTATTTGAAAGGAAGTTAGCCATGAATGCCAGGATATTCCCTTGTATACCCCATGATTTTAAAGTATTAAAAATTCCTCTTTTCCATGCCAAATCATATGGCTTCTCGAGGTCAAAAAAAATAGCAACGACTGTTTAACGCAAGAGAAAGGCATTTTGAATAGCGGATTCTAACAAAACCAATTGGTCAGCGGATGATCGTCCTTATCTGAAACTACACTGTTCGTTGCAATGAAGATCGTTGGTTTCTAGGTACCAGACAAGATGGCGGTTGACCATCTTCTCCAGTAGCTTGCACAAGACGCTAGTTAGAGGTACAACCCTATAACTACTGGGATTGATTTTGTTTTTACCTGGTTTTATATCCAAAAGAGGTATAGTTTTGACGATGATGAAAGATGTTTAATCATAGAGTATAAATTCTGGTGCAGAATCTTTCGTTGATGTTAGAGTTGACTCCGATTCTCCAATAGAGAATGGAGTGTTCAAAGGAGAGTCACCCGACAACCCAACAGTGAAAGGTGTTTCTATTTCCTTAGTTTTATATATTTGGAATTTTCTAATATAAGCTGCAGTCGAAGAAAAGTTAGAAAATGAATTCTCAGTACATTAGCAATATCAGCACTGTTTGTTGACAAGCTTCCATCCGTATTCTTCAACGCAATGGCTGGCAATGGAATGAAAGTACCACACACTGATCTTAATTTCCTCCACACAGTGGATGATGGGTTGTTCGCTTAATTGAACTAATGTACTGTTGCCAAAATTTCTTTCTACTGAGCCTAAATATCCTCTGCGCTTTTGCACGGAAAGTTTTATACTCCTGAAGATTTTCACTCATTGGGTGTCGCTTGAATCTCTTTAAAGCTCTTCGTCGTAAACAAAGTACTTCTGAGTATTCATCGTTCCACCATGGCACAGATGGGCAGCATGTTTTACCATACAGATGTATTGGGAATGGTCTTACCGGCGGCATTAAAAATTAATTTGGTAAAGTTATCAATGGGTGTCAGATCATCCATGTCAAGTGATACAACATATTTCGAGAAGGCGTCCCAGTTGGTTTTGGCTAAAATTCAACGACGATGTTGAGCGTAACAAGACGGAGAGTCACATAAATTGATCTTAATAGATACATGATCGCTACCATAATTATCGACCACGTGCATGCAGTAGCCAAAAGAGGGATGCAGATCGATAAGTCAGCAATTGTCCATCCACCAGTCGATACTGCTAAATGAGTGGGAGAGCCAACATTCAGCAGACATAAATCCAGTTCCGTTCAAGATGTCCTCGAGAGTTGGAGCTCGGGGATCCCCAAGGCAAATGGTGGGCATTAAAATCCCCTACTAATAAGAACGGAGTTGGTAACTGGCTTATTAAATCTACTAAGTCTCTCTGTCGGATAGTGTCGTTTAGTGGCAAGTAGATACAACACATGGTGAACTTATATGGGACAGTTGTTTGAATAGCTACAGCTTGTAAATGGGGTTATTAAGTTTATAGATACCGTATCGATACAGTCACAGGCAAGTATGGCTACACCACCTCTTGCTCGATCTCCTGTAATAAAGTTAGCTCAAAAAACTGAATACTCCCTTACATGAAAGTTTTTGCGATTCGTGGAGAAGTGTCTCTTGTAGACCGACGAACATTGGATACACATCTTGCACAAGTACCTTAAGATCTTCTATGTGACTTCTAACACCGTCTACGTTCTACTGCATCACTGACTTGCTAAGCAAAGACATTTATTAGCTTAGCAAAGGATTAATTCAACACCCATTGGCACTCTCTCTTTTCTTGCCTGGGTCGTTCTTAGACGTCTAAGGCTTTGCATCCTCAGACTCCATATCCACCTGTTCGGAGATGGAGTCTGAGGACGTTTTAGATTTAGAAGGCTTGGTTTTACCATTCCCTCTGGGCCTTGTAGTATTCCTGGCATTTGTGCCCTTTGGAGCCATTTTGCTGGTTTGAACAACGGAACTTTTTTAACAGTCCCTTTTTTGTTTTCCAATGTTGAAGACCTTTGAACATTTGGCAATTTTTTTTGGGACGATATATATACATGTTTCGTTTAAAGATTTGCTCCGTTCACCAAACCGCCCTACGGGAGAGCTAGGTAAAAGAGGCAAATTAGTTAAGCTGTTTGAATTCTCTCCCAGATTCAAAGAAAGACCGCATGTGACTAGGGACATTAGGCAAGTGACTTGATCAGTTAAAGATTTCAATCTTTTTGACAGGTCGGCAGAGTTCAAACATGTTGTCTTCATAGCAGTAAGATTAGCGGCATAAGTTTTTCCACCAACCTTTGGTTGAGTGGATCTATTTTTTTTTTTGCCTCTGAGAAAGGAACCCTCTCTTTGGCCATGATGCCCAGGACAGCCTTTTCTTCCTTGAAATTAGGACAATTAAATGACCGTGCTGGGTGGTCGCCACCACACTTGGCGCACTTCGGAGCATTGTGCAATCATTTTCATTATGGCCTTCCAAGCTACATTTACCACAAACACAGTGTTTGGAACACGTGGAACTAATGTAACCAAAACGCTGGCATTTAAACATCGCAGCATACGGTCTTAGCCATTGGTAACCCATATGTATACATTCGGGTATCTCTGGTTTGAGAGAAGTATGAGAGAAGCTGTAGTTTCATGCCTTAGTCTGTCTTCATAATAGGCACGACATCCATTACTGACTGAGAACACAGTTGTAACTTTATTTCGTCGACAGTAATGTTCATTAAATCTCTGCAGGGGATGACTCCCTTTGAAAAGTTCAAGGATCTATGGGGGGCCACAGATACTATGACCTGATCGAAGAAGGAGGTCATTTTGGAAAGAGATCTCTTTTGTTTCTCTCTGCAGGTTGCAACCAGCAATTTCGCAGGTTTTAATAGAGGCGACAGGACCTCTAGCACAGGCAGTTATCGCCTTATTTATAAGGAAAGGAGAAACTTTTCACAGATCTTTCCCCTCTTTGGTACTAGAAAATATTAAATATTTTGATGATGGTAATGTCTGTGACGTTTCTACCATCAACTTTTTACTCACATCTACATTACTAGGCTCTTTAAACTTAAAGTATTGGACAGGTTAGTGGAATCCATAAATTGTATAAAGCCAGCCATCGTGTCAGGCATTACGGGCGAGAGTATAGGAATGGGTACACCCAAGGGTGATCACTTGCGATCATTTCCAACCCCCAGAACTCTGGAGCCTATAATATTCTCCTTAGCTTGACTGGATGATGGACATCAGTCAAAAACTCGTAATACTGTGCATAGGCTCTGACACCTGTACACCGCGGACACTTCCTGACCAAGGAATGAGGCGGCTGGTAGACCATAAACCGCACTTACGTCTTTGGCAGAGCAAGCTCACATTAGCGTCCCAGACCAGAGTTTGTCAAGCTCTGAACTTTTCAGTACTCCCAACGCACAACGGTTCTGACCAGTCAAAAATCCCTAAGAGAAGGTATAAGTGTTGAAATGTTTAGAGATTGTGTTGAATATATGGTGTCTGTAAAAAGTGTATTAGTGTGTAATAGTGAAGATAGTGTTGTTGATAGAAACACAGATAACGATGCAGCATTTATACAAAGATAAGATTATAACTTACAAGCACCCACATTCAAAATTATATATTTAAACTTTGAATGAGTACAACCAAACCAGTTACATATCTAAAAATAATTCTTCCTAATTCTCATTCATTTTACTTTCTATCTATTTTTGTAATATAAATTTCCTAGATCTGGCCAATTTTTTCCATTCTCATTACAGCCTAATTAATTCTGTTATTGCCATCACCCACAGGGTTACAGATTGTTTTCAAACACATTGTAAATGTAAACTGACTAGGAAGGAAAAAACAGACAGTTCTTAAAATAGTAGCCATAATTCAACAATTTTACAACACTCAACATACGAACACTTACCAAAGGTAATTTTGAACCAGGCACTGCTGGAAAGTCATGATGTTCATTGTGATATCCTACGTTGAAAGTGATCCAATTTAAGCAGCCATAGTAGGAATAAGTCTCAAAACCTTTCTTGAACATATAATGTTCTGATATAAAATGGCCAGCTACTGGATGAAGTCCCATAGCCAGAAGAGAACCAAACACCATATATGCCAATGATTTAAAACCTGCAATATTTTCAAGATTAAAACTCAAAGTATTGTTTTATATTCCTATTTTATGGCTGTTATAGTTTTGTTATATTTATTTGTCTTGTCACCTTTTGTAGAACCTCCATTTTTAAAACTCTAACTGATTACATTGATTTACTTATTTTATAAACAAATTATTTTAATTATCAGCTGTTCAACATTTGCTTACGAGTAACTCTACATTACTAACGCATTGTCTGCAAATTTTTATTTAGAACATTAATTTTTGAATAATATATATAATTTGATAATTAACTGCATATTTATATCTATGTTTATTTTAAAGTTTATATTCAATCCATTACTCTACTATAATTATGAAGATTTTTAAAAGAATTTCAACTTTTATCGGGTTAATGTCCTATAAATATTCTGCATTAAAAAAAAATCTCTCTACAGAGAATGTTCAAGGATGTTGTGATTAACCCTTATTAAGATACTTACGTCATAGAAATTCACAAAGTTTGGGAAAATATTTGTGTAATTTATTGCTTCCAATGCGCATAGTATTAGTACCGTACAAGTTCTTACATTGCGGTATTGTCCCTCAGGTTACATACTTCTACAGCAGAGCCACTCAAACTTTATCTTATGGAGGACCAATAGGTTATAAAAGACATTATTATTATTATTAATACAATACTAATATTATTTCCTTTTTTCCTGGTGAAGAACCAAATAAAATTATCATCACCATTACAACTTACACTAACCACCACATATTTCTTGGAGCTGAGTTTCAAAAACCATTATTATTGCCAAGTTGTAACTTAAAAATAAAAGCAAAAAAATAGTGATTTTGGGACCATGTAATTTCACTAACCCTTTGAGGACTACTACCTGAGATCTTTGCCTGGAGACCAGGGGTTTTTAACATTTTAAAAAATACACTGTAACAGCTACAATAACAACAGAAAAAAATCCTTCCACCAATTTAAACACTGTATTTGTATCTAAAAATCTATATGTGTGTGTGTGTGTGTGTATATATATATATATATATATATATATATATATATATATATATATATATATCACAATATGTGATATTGCGATATTTATATATATCACAATATATATATATATATATATATATATATATATATATATATATATATATATATATACACACACACACATATATATATCACAATATATATATATTTGTGTATAATTTTAAATATATATTGAATTGTAAATTCAATTATAATTCTTGTATTTGTATTTTGACTTATTTCTTTATATATATATATATATATATATATATATATATATATATATATTTAAAAAAATCTTATTTCTAAAAATATAATTATAATTTTAAAAACTTTATTTTTTGTTAAAAGAAAATTAATACACACCTTTCTTCACTAAGAATAATTCTAGATTCACAATATAGTGTTCTAATTCTAACAAATTATAAAATATGTATTTAAATAAGCCTAAATGTCTATAAAAAACTGTTTACGAATACATATTTATAAACAATAAGCTTTTGTGTAGAATATTTCAAAACATTCCGGAACACACAAACCTACATCACATGAAGGACATGTAAACATATCTTGCAACAAAAATGTTTATTAAGATACCCCATGTGATTTCCGAATACAACCAGAGCCTGTATTAGTTCATTTAAATACATACAAACCTAATTAAGGACTATGCCCGTCGTGGATCCGCAACGTAATTAACTGAGTGACAGGCATAGTCTGCCGCAAATCCTAAATGTATTAATTAAACAACAAGAGCATGCAACTAAATTGTATAGTCACATGTTTACCTAAATTGACTAGATGTGGTCACCACATTAAGCGGTTGTTTCTAAATCTATGGTGTCTGTGTGAACAATATTAATATATATTCATTCAATTAAAGAATAGCTATAAATGTGTGATGTTACATCTCCATTCTTTTATCTCCATTCTAATAGCCTTATTATTTTCACTTTCATATTAGATAAAGCGATACAGTTATGGTAAAGAAGAAGTTTAGTGTTAGGGTAAATTGTTGATATCTCTCACAGTACTTAAGCCATTTTCACTTAATGATAAGTGTGCTTTTTTAAGACAACAAAGTGGGCAAGAAGAGATACTGTAAAATTATCAGGTTAAAATTTTCACAAGTGGGAATTTATAAAACAATATTAAGATAACATAGATAGATAATTAGTGGCTGAGCTTGCTTTGGTACATGTATCTTCAATGACTGAAAAGAGTGAGAGGATGCACGATTTACAAATACAGGCTTTTTGCATGCATTTCAAACATTATTTTGCTTTAATGATTTTGAAAAAGATTTCAGTTATGCCTGGTAATTGCATTTACAATATTGCTGCCAGACAGTCTTCATGGATAATATCATCACTTTTATTGGAGGAATAGTTTCTCTAACTACCTGAAAAAGTCTCCACTGATCCAAATTTGTACAGCTTATAAGTTCTAATTCTTTATTGAATTTTGGTAAATTTTCCTGTGATATATCAAAGTTTAGTTTGAAGAAACAGAGGCTCTAGTATTTTGGCATATGATGTCATTTTTTGTTTTAAGAGTTTTCTTTGAGTTTTTTTAGGTACTTTGATTTTAATTTTGGAGGGCGGTGCTTTGTAATACCATTTCCCCCTGTGGGTTATGCTTTTATAAATATTCAATAAATGTAAAGTAGAACTGTAAAACAAATTTCAAATGTGGTAACTGTAGAATAATTTACAAAATAGGCCTTACAAAATCTGAACTGACAATTTATTAATATTAAAACAATTGTCAATATAATGGTAACAATGACATTTATGTTAGTAATCACTTAAACAATAGTTTACGACTATCCGAACTTTAAATTTTGTAAATTTTTTTAAAACTTACAGAGACAAAACGTTTTTGATCGCTATGTGCCGATCTTCATCAGTGTCTCCTGCTTGGAGATGTCGGGTCAAGCGGTGACAGTTTTAAAGGTAGGTTTTTGATAGTATCAAAGAGTATGTGTGATTTGTATTGTGTCTGTTCGTTTAATATGGTTGTACTATGTGTTTTTGTGTGTCTATAAATTTCATATTGCTCTAGTCTGTTGAGATGTGGTCCTTTTTTGTTGATGTGTAGGATTTCTAGGTTATGGTAAATGTCTGTGTATTTGTGTCCTGTTTCTTTTATGTGATTGTAAAATGTTTAGTTGGTGTTCTGTTTGTGTTCCTCGACTCTTTGTTTAAAGATGCGGCCTGTTTGTCCAATGTAGAATTTGTTACATTCGTCGCAGTTCAGTTTATAAACGTCTGATGCTTGTAGTTTATCTTTGTTGTTGGTGTTGTGTTGTATATTGTATTGTAATTTGTTATTCGTTTTGTATGATATTTGGTATACTATTTTTTGAAATTTACGGGCTATTTTGTTTATGTATGGTAATGTGATGTATTTGTTTTCCCTGTTTGGAGTGTTCATTTTAGTGTTTTTTGTATCATAGTTTGTCTATTATTGTGGTGTTGTATCCGCTTTTCGCAATGATGGGAGTTGCCTCTGTATAGTGTTATGATATCATCGACATATTATGTTATGACAGAACATGTTATGTCGAGTGATAGTAGTGTTGAATTATGTGGTATGTTTATGTCTTTTATTTTATTTATGAGGTTTGTTCTGTTTTTTATGTGTTTCTGTGTTTAAGTTTATGGATTGTCTAATTATTTTGTCCATGTATTTTACTAATTTATGTGCAGGGGCATTCTGGTGGTTGATGATGGCTCGGATGGGGACATTGGGTTTGTGAATTTTGGGAAGAGCGTGGAGAGTAGGTGCTTTAGGGTGGATTTGTTTTAGGTGGGATTTTTTGTTTTTGTTGATAATGTGTTTAGGTGTATTAATTAGTTGTTTGATGGTTCTGTGATATTTCTCTGTTGGGTCTGTATGTAGTTGTACTATATTATTATTTATTATGTAATCATTGATTTTGTCATTTAGGCTGTATGTATTAATAATTACTGTGGTGTTGCCCTTGCCAAACAGAAAAACATAACCAACAAAAACATGAACAATGAAGTTAAAATCGCTGCCAACATAAAACAAAAAGCCCAACTAAACAACATCATACTCACCACAGCAGAAAAAGCCATCCGAGCCATCATCAACTACTAGAATGCCCCTGCACAAAAATTAGCAAAATACATGGACAAAATAATTAGACAATCCATAAACTTAAACACAGAAACACATAAAAAACAGAACAAACCTCATAAATAAAATAAAAGACATAAACATACTACACAATTCAACACTACTATCACTCGACATAAAAAATTTGTACACCAACATACCCATACCCGAAACCCTTAACATCCTAGAAACCCAATTAATACAGAACAATATACCTAAAGCCCATGTTACCGAAATCATAAACATCCTCCAAACTATCACTAAACAAAACTATTTCACCCACAATTCAAACTTCTATTCAAAACCAGATGGCCTACCCATAGGAAGTCTTATCAGTAGTGTTCTAAGCGAAATTTTTCTACAACACATAGAAAACACCAAGATACTCACAAACAATACACACGCACACAAAATCATTTACTGGCACAGATATGTCGATGATATCATAACACTATACAGAGGCAACTCCTGTCAATGCGAAAAACTCCTCACCTACACTAATAAAATACAACCAAAACTCCTCTTCACTTCAGAAATTGAAACCAACCGATCCCTAAACTTCCTGGACCTTACCATAACAAAAAGCCACACACAAAAACACAGCTTCAACATTTACAGAAAACCCATAATGACAGACACACTTATTCACAACACCCCATCCAACACAAACAAGCTGCCTTCAGATCCATGCTCCATAGACTTAAAGAAGTCCCAATGACCATAGAAAACATGAACAAAGAACTAGACATAATTAAATATTTAGCATACACAAATGGATACAACACCACAATAATAGACAAAACTATGGTACAAAATACAAAAAAACACTAAAATGAACACTACAGACAGGGAAAACAAATACATCGCATTACCATACATAAACAAAACAACAAACAAAATAGCCCGCAAATTTCAAAAAATAGGATACAAAATATCATACAAAACGAATAACAAATTACAATACAATATACAACACAACACCAACAACAAAGATAAACTACAAGCACCAGGCGTATATAAACTGAACTGCAACGAATGTAACAAATTCTACATTGGACAAACAGGTCACAGCTTTGAACAAAGAGTCGGGGAACACAAACAGAACACCAACTCAACATTTTACAATCACATAAAAGAAACAGGACACAAATACACAGACATTTACCATAACCTGGAAATCCTACACATCAACAAAAAAGGACCACATCTCAACAGACTAGAACAATATGAAATTTACAGACACACAAAAACACATAGTACAACCATATTAAACGAACAGACACAATACAAATCACATATACTCTTTGATACTATCAAAAACCTACCTCTAAAACTGTCACCGCTTGACCCGACATCTCCAAGCAGAAGACACTGATGAAGATCGGCACATAGCGATCAAAAACGTTCTGTGTCAGTAAGTTTTAAAAATATTCACAAAATTTTAAGTTCGGATAGTCATAAACTATTGTTTAAGTGATTAATAAGATTCACCGAACGTGATGGACTACAAAATTCAAGAATTTATGTTAGGTTAAGATGGTTGGGATGATGAAAAGGAACTATAATTTAATCTAAAGCAGAAACATATCTCTCAACATATTAAAAGATGTAACAAACTGAGCTTGGAGAGATATCTAATGGATAAGTATCAAGTAATCTTCATTCATTAACAATTTCAGTAATGTGAGTTTGAGTAGTGTTACTAATATATATTGTTTTTGATGTTTCCATTTTATTAATCATTTTTTTTAAAGCTATTTTATTTTTCTATCCATAAAGTTAGGTTAGTAAAGACTGCAATTAACATATTAATTCCATACGAATTTTTTAGATATTTCCACACAAACTTTAATATGAAAGATTTTTAAAATATGATGTACGTAAGTACATAATTAATGTCTGAATAATCCTATACAATATAATCTTTATCTTAATTCAACTGGATACTCAAAGCCAACACATATTTGCTATTCCGTAAGTCCACAGTGTTATCTTGTACATACAAATTACATCTGCAAATACATAATCAGTTGTTGCATTTTTGAAAATGGTAATTTCTGACAACATCACTATAACAGTACCTTAGTTTTACTCCTTTTGGTGCTGTCTTATTAAATATTCCTGGCTAAATGATCTATATACATAAACATTGAGTTTCTACATTTATGAAGCAGATAGAAGTTTAAAATATTTATACATGATGGAAATAATTAATTATGAAAATTAAGAGGTAAATATATCACTTTTAAACAGACTAACCGGCTTACATTTTATGGGAAAACAATTTATAACATACGTTTTTCCATAATATATTACAGACATGTTTACAATATGAGTGATGAGTATACATTAAAATATAACCAAGTATCTCATTGCTCTTTACAGAGATCAAGAATTTGCCCTGTGATACAGATACACTAAATGTAATTATATATCAGTGCTTGTATAGAGGTAGAAACATACCACAGTAGTAATAAACAACAGCATTAAAGCTGAGCTGTATAGCGACATTTACAATCTCAAGGAATGTTGGAGGCTTTGGATATGTGAAAACTGGTCGCAATGAATAAAATACAGGTTGGAGTAAAACCCAAATAAATTTGCCAAATGTAGTGCAGAAAAGTTTTGCTTCCAGATAAGTAGGAATATCTGTGTCAAGCTTCTCATCCCCTTGGTACTAAAAAAAAGAAATTAAACATCAAATATAAAACAAAGAGATGGGTACAATATAATATGCATAACTTACAAAAGAATAAAATGCAATCAAAGTAGAAAGTACGGATCAAATATCAGATGATGTTTTAAATAAGCGTCACAAACATAAAAAAGCTAATAACTTACAACAGATACTGAATAATTAGACAAATCAATTTTTTTTTAAACTGTATTTCTGTAAAATGAGAGTTTTATTACTTCTCAACGTAATCTCCACCCAATATTAATATACTTGTACATTGGTGCAATGAAGTTTTCTTATTGTTCGAGTCACTTCCACAAACTCTTTAACTTCCTCCTTGTTCCTAAACTTTTTTTACATATTGGCTACTTGAATGTACCAAAAAAATGTTTAATAGTTTCTTGGGTATCTGAGTGGAGTGTGGGGGAACATTCCTATTTAGTGAAAGCTCGCCTTACCTTTGGAATCTGCAATATTCTTGACTTACTGTCTGCTTTCCTTTTTTCTTTAACATACCTGAGTAGTGCAGTTTATTCTATGATGATTTTCCAAATAAGAAACAAAGACAACACTCAGGCATCCCGAAACAGTAAAATAATTTGTTTGCCGATAATTGTGTTATATCATTTTCCTGATACTGGTATGGTTCCATTTTCACAATTCATACCATATGGTAAAATCATGTAAGAAAAAATTTTAGCCATTTTCCACCTTTGTAAAGCAAAAAAAATGTATCACTGAATGTTGTTTAACTATTGTGGAAACTTCAAATAGACACATAATTACGAAATGCAATTTTGTTATTATAAACAAAACAATTTTTACATGTCAACTGTTCTCAACTGATATCAGTGATGCCAAAATAGACAGAAACTCTAATGCCAAATTTGTCCTACACTATTTTGTCTCTTTATTGAATTTTCATTAAAGATTATTTAAGTGATAACAAAATTTTCCAAATAAACAGATTACTATTTTATTCTGCTTTAACAATTTTACTTCTTGACAAAAAATTAAGTTATCATCTCCGACAAAATTAACTAAGACGGATACAGTATTCATAGCCACAAATAAAAACCAAATTAAAACTCGATAAAAAAATTAAATAAAAAGGAAAGAAACCAACTGTTAGCAATAATAAGTAAAATTAAACTAACATTGATAATTAAAGCAAATAGTTAAAAAAATTATGAGATTATAAGTAATATAATAATATACGTAATTACATACACATAATTAATATACGTATTATAAGTAGTATAATAATATAAGGAGAAGATTAATTATAAGAAGATTGTTAAATGTATTTAATATGATTAGGATACACAAAAATCTGATGGCATGATCAATGGTCATGACCTTTCTCAACATCATCTTGTTTTAAATCTAAGAAGAGACAAAGTTTGCTCCCCTTAATCTCCTGTTAAAGAAGGTAGGCACTTTCAACAAACTTTTACCTTTTTCTATCCCTATTTTTATTTACAAATAATACATTCTGTGGTTATATTTCATTTATCATCTTATTACCAAATCTTAATATTTTTAGTGATTATATTTTATTCACTTCTCTTTTTACAAATTTTATGCCATTCCCCTTACTATTATTATTTTATGTTTCAACATTTTACTATATATTTAAATATTTATTATGTAGTAATGTTTAACTTATTTTATAAATACAGATCTTGATGCTGATATATATTTTAGAAATTTTATGTTTAAATGATGATACTATGATGATTTATATAGAGGGAAAAATTTTGTTGGGCTGTTTGTACTTGGTCAAAGATATGAATATTTAATAGAAGGCGCGTTTGTAATACATATTGTAATTAGTAGTACATATAGTTTGTACTTATCAATATAATGAGTCAGATATCATGTGCTCTGAGTCATTTAGGAATACTTTTTATCAGAACTAGTCTGCAATAACTAGGTTTATGGAAAAGATAAAGCTAATCTTTCTAGTTGAGAAAGAGCCTACATTAGAAAAAAAATGGAAAAACCTGCCAGATAATAGAAAAAAATATCGTCTGTTTCTTACTTCTACACACATGAAAACGTAGCTGGTAACACACAAACACCCTTCTAACCCCAATATTTTTAAAACCTTATCTACATTTCTGATGTAAAAGCTATGTTTGTCATTGAGGATGGTTAATTTGTGACAGAAATGTACATAAGATTTATAAAAAATATTGTGTTTAGGTGTATATGTTTTATTAAATATTCACTACAATTTGTTCCAAAATAGTGATCTGTAGGTGGTGTTGTTTTCTATTGGAAGTTTTATGGATCACTATCTATTTTATGGTACAGTAAAACAGCCTTGAGGTTCTCTATTTCTTAGTGTGCATACCCCAGTCACATGTGCAAAATAAAATATTATTTATTCATAAATGTTTTATGCTCTTTATATAAGGTTGCCTTGCCAGTAATAATCAATATTAGAGCTTCTAGAATATATGTTTCTTTCTCAGTACCATGTGCAACATAAAAGAAAAATAACTATGTTATAGAAGCTGAAAATTGTATTAAAGACATTATTTTTATAGATGAAAGAAGGCAATAGATAATAATATTCTGTAATTCTAACATTTGATAATAATAAAATTACTAACCCTGTGATGTTCCAAATGATAAAATTTAAACGTAATAGCGAATGGTAAACCAATTGGAAGGTTGGCAAATACTCCTAGCACTTTGTTTGCAAAAGGCCTTGCATGTCCAAACGCCAAGTTATGTGCTATTTCGTGTATTGCTGTAGAATAAAAAAATTAATACACATTGCAACAAATCACTTCAATTACCACTATTATTACAAAATAGTTTAACGTCATTGAGAAACCTAGATTTTTATTCCAATTTTAACTTTAAATATTTCAAAGAAAGCCGGGCTTCACTACATTGTGATCATGAATAAGCCTATCTGGTAGCAATGTTACCTATATGCGAGGATCAAACCCTGCAAGCTTCATTTAGACTTCAAATAATTAACAGTAGTGTTTGGAAAATAGAAAAACTGGAGACCAGTTGTGTCTATTTAAAATCACCTAACCTATGATGACTCAAAATGTGGTATAAATTACCAACCTTCTCTCCTTGATATAAAACTGACTTAGACTTTTCAGCTATCTAAATTTATAAAAGTAATACAAAATAATTTTGCAGCTGAAATTTTTTTTTTCATGAATGCAACCTAAATTTTTTGTTTGTGACTTACATGATTTATATAACTTCTCTCTCAATTACATTGCTGCCATTGGTAATATTGAGATGAATCAGTTATGACATTGAAAGTAGGCTTATTGTTTCTTATCACCATAATAATCAATCATGAATTGTAAAATACTTGAACATCCTGCTGGTCAAGGTTATTTAATCACTTTATGTGAACAAAAAGTTTGTGTGATTTTGAGAAATGAAAGCAGAAATAACATTTATTTAAACAAATTCATTTTGAAAGAAATGATAAAGAGGCTTTAAAATATGTCTAAAGACATAAAAAAACAAACAACCGTCTTTATTTTTGTTGAAAAGATTAAATTCATAATACAAATTAAATATATCTAAAATATTAATTTAATTAAATATGTAGCGTTAAATATTGTCTGCATATTGTGAAAAACAGTAAAAATCAAGAATTGTAACCTTATGCTAATTTTTAATATTTTTTATCATTAATATCATTATACAAAATCTTTTAAAATTACAGTAAACTCCTGATTATCCGTGGAATAGGGTGGCCCGGCAACGACGGATAACCGAATTCCCCGGATAATCCGCTATGAACAAAGAATATGCAAAACGATCGATAATCAATTATTATACCATAAGTTACACAAATAATTACCCCAGTTAATGCAATTCACAAATAATCTTCAGAGGACATGATAAATACAGAAAATAATTTAAAATGTCGATGTATTTGACGGATTATAACATGTACATTTATATGTCTAACTATTTACAATACGTACATAAGTATTTGTCAAAAGCAAGTATGTATGTACATATGTAATTTCCTTTGCACATAATTAAAAAAAAAATCTGTCACTTTCGTCATTTTTTTGTGAGCATTGATTTAGCTTTAATGTGCGATCTAAGTTTCTTAAGAACCATTTTGTCACACAGTGTCTAGTTGTGTCACAAAGCCATAAAGATCAATACTGTATATGACAGACATGGATAATGCATATGTCACGTCCTAGACTATTTATAGCCGAGATTACCTGACACTTGTTTATAATCTTATGATACACATTAGGTTTTTGGGCATCCAAGCATTTTGCCATTGTCTCTTATATACAGTAGTCAGCTCGTCCCTTTTATTTTACTGGCCCTCGTTGGGATGCTTCCCTTTCAATGTAAAAATTAGTACGTACATATTTACATTTATGTATTTATATATGTATTTACGTCGTAATTCATAATTTGGAAATTTAAACACATGAATCTGATTAAAATAAAAATTGGATATTTGTAAAACAATGGCAGACCCCGGATAATCCGCAAACCGGTTAAACCACCCACGGATAATCGGGAGTTTACTGTACTTCAAAATATCGTGTGTTAATAAATAAATAAAAACTTAAAGTTTTTCCAAATATTAAATTAAAGGTTGCAAAGTTAGATATCAAGAGTATTTAAATTCATAAAATAATAAATTCAAAAAAATAAAAGCCTAATGTTATAACAGGAGAGTTTCCTCCTGAGAGTAAATTAATTAAAATATTTGAGCTATATCAAAAGATAGCTGGTTTTTAAATCAAAGTCCAGGGACATGTTCCACTGGCAGATGCTGCTTAAATGTAACACAGGAGCTTATAAAGGAGGTAAAATTAAGCAGGATCATATTTTGCATGGCCCAACCGGGACCACCTGCTAATAATAGCACATGGTAAAATTTATGTATGTGAGATTGTTCATGTTAATATGTATCTTTTTAACTGACAAAAACTGACATATATGACTATATAGCCCTCACACTATTTGTTAACAATAGGGGGGTATTTTAAAACAGCAAGTCAGGTCAGTGTTGCTGCATCCGTTTAAATGTATTTTAAACAGTAGGCAGGTGGTTAAGAGTTGGTAGCCTTTGGTAAAGGGAGGGGGGGGGGTTTGTTGTAAAATTGGGAACGAACCAATCTGTCTAGAGACAGAGTTACTCAACAAAACTGAGTGTGGGTTACTCTGTTTTTTAAAATTTTCATACATGTTAATCTAAAATATATTTAAAATAAAAAATAAGTGACTTTAATGTTACAAACCAAAAATAACGGTTGAAATTTGAAAAAAAACTTTTAAACATAACTTCAATATACCATATAAAAACTCAATGCTTCTTTATAAAACAATTGTACAATACAAATAAAATAAATTTACTATGTACCTAGCTGAACTAATAATTTAAACAATTTTTTTTAAAACTTACCAAGACAAAATATTTTTTATCACACTTTCCTATCTTCTTCATTGTCCTGGTAAACTTCAAAGTGTTGTTTAAGGCACAACAGTTTTTAAATAACCTGTAGCAATATCGGATGTGGTGGAGCCAACAAATATTTTTGTTAATATTATTTATATTTACTGAATACATAGGACAAACGCATCCAAAATAGTCCAATTTCATACAGCATGTTTATAAGTGCATAACCTTATTTCTTGTACAATAGTTTTTATTTTTGATTCCCATCACTGTGTCAACCTACACTTTTTATTGGTTTTATTGAACTTGATAAAAACTCATGGAATCAATATAATACAATACTACTTATATCTTCCAGGAAAAAAATATTTCCTATATGACGCAATAACTATAAACCTACTACAGTGGAACCCCTCAAATCCGAACTAATTGAGGCTATAGCCTGTTCAGATTTGGGAAAGTTCAGATTTGCCGGAAAAGTTCGGATTTCAGATTTGCTTTATATTTTGCATTTGACAGAAGAGCATTTTTTTATTAACAAACAATATTAGAGCATTCATTACATATTTCTGTATCAAAAATTAAAATTTTCCAGTGCTACAAGTGAAAAGTCTTTGGAACAACGCCATCACTCAAAAGTTTCTGTGAATGAAAAAAATGACGAGGCTGTATTTTTGTGGTTTACACAAGAGAGACAGAAAAGAGTTCCTATTAGTAGCCTATTAATACAAGAAACGTATTACAGTTAAACAAATTAATAAACGGTGATTTGGAATCTACTGCTAGCAATAGATGGAAGAGAAGGTACGGAATTAGACAACTAATGGTAAGCGAGGAAAAGTTATCAGCTAATAATCTTGCTGCAAAAGAATATTTAGACGAATTCACAGATTTGATTTTGTCTGAAAATTACTCACCCCAGCAAGTGTATAATGCGGATGAGACCGGATTGAATTTTAAAGCCCTTCCCACTAAAAGTCTTGCTTCTACAGAAATCTCCTGCACCAGGCTTTAAAACAGCGTTTCACAGTTTTAGCCTGCTGTAACACCGTGGGAACAAATAATCTACCATTAATGGTGATTGGAAAATTCGCCAAGCCGCGAGGCCTTAAAAATATGAACTTTAATGCTCTCCTTGTTCATTACAAAAATTAGTGTAAGGCGTGATGACAGTGTACCAGATAGCGATAGCGAGGAAAAAGGTGCATCTACGAATGCTGTTACTTATGCCGATGCTGCTGCTGCCCTCGACAATGCGTTACGTTACGTAGAACAAAATGCGGCTGCAACACCCTATGATGCTATGCTAATACGACGGTGGAGCAACATTACATCCTCAGGAAAGTTTACTTCTCTACGCCAGATGGAGATACTGATTTTAAGTGAAAAATATAGTTACGTGTTTGTGTCTTTTCTTTTTAAGTGAAACACATAGTTTAGTGTTTGTCTTTTTTTTATTTTTATTTTACTGTTAAAAAATCCTACGTTAATGAAATGATACAGTAGTACAGTATAGGCCTTCGTATTATATCATGTTTTTACAGTGTCAATTCTAAAATATTACATATCTCAGTCCTGTTTTACGTAAGTAGCAAACTTTCAGTAAATTCTTCTTAAAAATTTTAGAAACTTTTTTAAAATTTGGTTTTCATCAAATCATGTTTGGATTTTGCGGGGGTTCGGATTTCTGGGGTTTGGATTTGAGGGGTTCTACAGTATAATCTTGGGAATAGCTTAATGGCTACCATTCTGACATCATAGAGTTTTGAAAAGTTGAAAAAAAATTCCATTTACTTTTTTCTAAGACTATTCATAATGATTTATGTTTATATATACTATATTAGACGAAAAAAATACATTAATAGTTTTTGGGGTGCCAAAACCAAGAAGACTTTTTTTTGGTTATTTTACTTTACAAAAATGAGTTTTTAACAATTATTGAAATTTTTGTATGGTTACAAAGAGATTTCTGTGATGAAATATTTTTAGCAGCAGCAAATAAGGTTTTGGTTTTTTCGTGTAGCAGCAAATGAGTTAAATAAACTTGTATCAAATTCCCTCTTCAGTTCTGTAGTTACTTTTTACCAAATTTATAGCTATGGTAATATACTAAGTATGTTACCGAATCATTCTATTTCTAGGTAGACGAGACACCAAATATACCTCTTACAATCCAGAACTCTCAATATGGGGACAGAGTGTTATCACCATTGCCGAAGCAATGCCTTTTAAATTTCTTGGTAGAAAGATAAATTACAAAGGATGTACATCATCCTTAGAGGCAATTGTTGATAAGTTCCTAAGCGAACTCAATAAGGTAGACCGACAGCTAATAAGTAAAATTAAAAAGGTTTGGATACACAACAACTGTCTGACATTGGGCCTGACTTGGCCTTTCCTTGTATAAGACATTGGTAAGACCCTCCTTGTAAGTTAGATGCAAATGTCAAAAAGATGATGAAGCTATGGCTAGGATTGGCACATCCAGCTGATCTCTCAACTCTATTTAGGGATCACAATAATTTAGGGATGAAGTTAAAAATAACCATCAGAACTCTTTAAACACCTTAGAGTTACCAAAATTCCTGTTTAGAATAATCCCAAGACAAAGGAGTTATATCTAAGATAACTTTCTAAAGATAACTGTGCCACAGAGCCCGAACAAAGACTTCAGTTCCATAAGCAATTTATGGCAGATGCACAGGTAAATAGAGCCGGGTTAGGTTCGAGAAAGGCAAGGGAAGTTCGAGATATTATAAAATCCTAACTACAACAAGATGAAAAATGACAGTTACAGATTGGACGCAATGAACCTAGAAATGCAGAATGAGTGGTTAACCACTTTGTATCCTGTTATCTTTGAAGTGAAGTACCTTAACATATGACTGTTCGCCCGCTCTATAAAACTTTTACCTTAACGCCTTCCAGATGACCCTCCCAGATCAAAGTAACTTGGTGAGATGGAGGAAAGCCTCTGAAAAATCTTGCTATACTGTGGAAAATGACAGTAGGCAAGATACAGTGAGGCAATAGGTATAGACAGGCACTTATTGGTGGGGTGTAAGGTGCTTCTTGATAGGGGTCATTACTCCCATCCCCATGATAGAGTACTTCACTTCATACATAAAGCTGCAAGTCTCTCGGTAGCTAGAGCTCAAAAAGGATTGACCACGCGCAGAAGAGACATCCGTTTTATAAAATCAGGTTCAACTGTAAACTCCAAGCCCTACTCAATCCTAGGTCGTCCACTTGATTAGACTATTCTAATGGATATGTATAGAAAGCTCTACAAAATCCCAGAGGATGTTGGTGTTTTGTCATCTAGACCGTATATATCCCTTTTTTTCTCGGAAAATTAAACATATCATCCTGGTAGAACTAACAGTACTGTGGGAAACAAACATACCCAAAGACCACAATAAAATTGAATAAGTATTATGAACTAATAAATGAATTAACTCAAAGTAACTATACTGTTAATGTATATGCAGTAGAAGTGGGAGCGAGAGGTAAAGCAGCAAAATCTCTCTACAACCTACTAAAAGACCTTGGCCTGTTGAGAACTGTAGTAAGCTCTACTTTAGAACGAGTGCCTAAAACTGCATTAGCAGGCTCCTATGGAATTTGGCTAGGTAGAGGTGTAACATGAGCGTTGATGATCATCACAAAGAGGCCTCTTAAACCTACACCTGAAATCACAAGTCCTGGGGCTACTCATGATTACTCCCTGTGGCACACAAAGGACCCGGGACCCGCACGGTGAATCCATGGAATGCTAAAAAGTTCGTCTCATACTCTTCTAATACAATAAAAGCCTGCCCACTTTTGAAATGCTGAGTTGCCATGATCAAATACCTTCTAATATAATTTTGCTTGTAAATGTTTGTCTTTATCACCTGCTATTGGATTTTATAAAAAGGAAGAACACATTTAGGTTAAACAGATTACATTCTGCTAAAATCAGTTTTAACAAAATAGTGTAATGCATATTCCCTTCGTTTGTAGGGATTTCTCAAACACAAGAACCAAAAATGAAAAAGAATAGCTCCTTTTATTTTTCCTAACAAAATCAGCAACAGTGTAAACAGTAAATCAGTCTAACACATAGTGTTAAAAACTGATAGAAAACATGTGTTTGAAGCTAATGTTAAAAGATCTCAAATCTTTACTAACTCCACTCTCTTTGAAACACCAAGACTGACACTATAATTATACTTTTACATATTTTTTTTTTTTTAAAGTTTCACATATTTTATTATTCAAGTTTAGAAAACATATTGTAAACAACAAAAACTTACCTAACATTAAGGAATGGTTTATTACACCTCCAAAACAATATGCAATTAGGAATACCATAGGCCAACTCTGATCTTTCATTATGAAAAATATCATAAAAAACTGTGTTAAAACCATGGCTGTCACAATCCATTTAAATTTAGGATCAAACCCAAACAACTTCTTTATTTGAGGATATTTAGCTAAAAAATAAAACAATTAAAAATTAATAAGATGTTTATATAAATTCCATCTATAAATTGTTATAGACCTAAGGAGATATGGCATGCGTTTGATAAAATTAACAAAGACGAGTCAAAAGTTATTGGAATTTATTAGTAGTTAAAAAAAAACAAGTTTCTAATGAGAGCTTAGTATATGTACACACACATATATAAGGAAACATTCCGTTTCATGTGTATTTAGGTTGTGTTTTTATTTTTTCAGCTCTGAAGATTTGTGGTTTGCAACATTAAAAATAACGTTATTCTTGATTAAATTCTGTATGATAAATTGTATAATGAGCAAATATTATTTTAATTAGATTTTGTTTCATATACTATTCTAAAATATAGCTTTATCAAGAAATCAGTGATTTCAAAAAGAACCTATGATGGTGGTATTGCAATGATAAATACTGCTTTAAATACAAAACATAACCTGAATATAGCAACACCCACAAAACAGCATAAAGTAAATGCTTATATAATTGCATACCATTATGTTATACACATATATTACAAATAAATACAAAGTAACCACTTAAGGCATATTAGGTTATAAAACGAACATATGTTTGGCTGCAACAGCAGATGACTTTTATTGTACACACTGTCATTACTAATATTTTAACATTTTATTTTTATTCATAACACCTGGCAATGAAGGGCAAAAGTGTAACCTTTTATAAATGGTGTTTATTAGATTAAGAAAATTTATATTACAGCTTTTTGCCCAAATGTATCCTAAGCAGACACTTTACACCTCTAATATATTTTATTAAAGGTGAACAGTAATGCAGTTAATTGGAACATAGTGTGAAGTGTTTTGTAAAGAATTATTTCACAAAGGATTATGTTCATAAAATCAAGGGTTATGATTATTCATATAACTATGATAATTAGTTTACGACAATTTATATCACCTGTTTCTTGTTTGAAATGTATATTTGAGTAATATTTGAAGTTGAATAGTATTTGGTCAAGTATTACCATTACCTACATATGTGAAAACGAAAAAATACGAAAGTGGTTGGTTTCAATAATCAAATCTATTCTAACCAAATAGTTTGTAGACATATTAGGTACCTACGATTACCGTACAAAATAATATTTATGATATACGTGAAAGACGAAAATATTACACTAATACTAACCTAAAATTTCTTTCCGTCTGCTAGCATGAGGTTCTTCATCATATGTCCATTCAAAATCATTTCGTGATACGTGAGCACCCATTCCTCAATAACTCAATAACGTTGATAATATAATGCAAAAGTAATGAACAAACAATTATATAATCATAACCTCACTATGTAAAACTCAATTGTTATAAATTGAAATTGATCTTAACCTCAATCATGTTTTAATTTTTAAAATACACAATTTCTATGCAGAACTCCTTCTAACTGACACATCACAAATTTACTTTCCTTCAAAAAATGTTTTTAATAAATTTATCTATTGATTTCCTCGCCGGAACAATTTTACAAACTTTCCGGATCATTTCTAATTTTATAACATACTGCTTTCCTTCTTTTTTTAATCTTTGGTACTTCTATCACGTCGTCATTCGTTATCGTATTGAGGTGACGTCACAATGGAAGAAAAAAAAAGGACAGACTTTAAAGAACAAATCTGCTTTGTACTATATAATATTTTATTCTTATATCGTTAAACAAAAAGATTTCTACAATATTGTTCTAATATGTTGAATGCATTAAATACAGTGTTTGAAAACAATTCGAATCATCATTTTAACTGTTGCAAATTTTATTTTAATACTGTATATTGATTTTGATATTTAAATTAAATTCAAGTATTATGTAATAAATTATATATATATATTAAATATGGTGCCATGTTTTCTGGTAATATAGTTAATAAATTAAAAATATTTCAAAAACAAAAATACTTTTAATACATATATTATTCAAAGCTTTTCGCAGATAAAACAGTACCAGCATCTTCAGGAAAAATAATTATGCAACAAAATATTTTTACAAATATTTTTATAAAAATATTTTATTACATACCTAATTATATTTCCTGAAGATGCTGGTACTGTTTTATCGGCGAAAAACTTTGAATGATAAATGTATTAAAAGTATTCTTGTTATATATATATATATATATATAGGGGTATAAGTCGGCAGGACTTTCACATTTTTATTAAAATAATCAACGAGTAGCCGAAATTATAATTTAAGAAAACGTACTGAAGCAAAATGTTAAAGGCACCAGGCAAACTTCGTTAGGTCCCAAAAAAATTGTTTCATTTTTAAAAATAAAGAAAAGTGCACATTTGTAAATTTTAAAAGTAATACATAGGCATTTCTTAATAGCCTACATAAAAATACTTCTTTAGAACATTTTTAAGCGCCTTTTTTTAGTTGAGATTCGTCTCTGGAATTGTACAACTGACATTTAAAATTAACATTAAACTTTAATAAAGAGCGATAATGTTATTCAATAGGCATAATATTAGCCGAATCGATTACAAAAATTTCTCTGAACATCAAGATATTGAAGTAGCTAGAAAATAATAAATTAAATACAATATTTTATTAACATACCACGGAATAAAAAGTATAAAATAATTTTTAATGGCCCTTCTACGATTTTCAGGGAGAATTGTTAGTGATCATGGATATATTTGGAGAGAAAACCTGGGGCGCAGCCAGTAAATAACACAAGTAGACAACCTGGATGAATTCACAACTGATTTCAGGGAATTGGAAATGGGATTCACTGTAGTTTAGTTCATTTACTCCTTCTTAACTATCATGAATTGCCTGCGCTCCACGTTTTTCTCTTTAAGTAGGCCTATTCAAAGTTTATCTATAGCTACCAACAATTCTCCCTTAAAATTGTATAAGAGCCATGAAAAATTATTTTATACTTTTTAATCCTTATTAAAAACGTGGTATTAAATACAAATTATTTAAACAATTATTTTCTGTTTATTATCCTTATGTCCGGGTAAAAATTTTCAATCGATTTTGTATATATGCTTCTGAATGATATACACATGTAAACACACGAGCAAATCTAATTTGTTTAAACAAGTCATGTTTAAACAAATTTAAAGCGAGTGAATGCTAGATTGTAATCCAGTCCTGACCTGTATGTAAAATTTCAAGTCTGTAGCTCGTCAATAAAATTTAATTTGTTTACAGAAACATTATTTACAAATCTTATGGACAAGAAACAGAAGGAATATCGGGTTCTGACTTATATTTGAAAAAAATTCAAATATCTAGCTCATCACCCAAATTCGGTTTGTTTAAACGATTAATGTTTAAACAAATGTAGACAAGAAACCGAGTGAATATTGCACTGTCATCTAATTCTGACATATGTTTAAAATAGCAGGTCTCTAGGCCAGTGGGAAGTTTGTTTAAACTCGATTGTAAAATTCCACCGGACAGACAGACAGACAGATATGACCGTAACCAAACTAATAAAAACGAGGTAAAAATACAGTAAATGCTCCCATATAAGCTTGTAGATCAATATATATAGGCTTATATGGGATCATTTAGATCCCATATTATGGTATAGGTTTATCAAAGATAGACCTATACATTTAATCAAATATAAATAGTTCTAAAACTTTCAATTGCTTTCCTTGTACAGTTAAAACAGCATATTTTGTATATTTTAATTTGAAATAATCTTTCCTTGAAATAAATCTAATACGAGTTGAGTCATATCCAAACAAACTTCGAAATTACTGATTAAATATTACTACAGTACTATAAAGTTGGTTGTTGTAATCATCTTGAATTCACTGATTAAATCATAAGTAATTATTTGAAAACCGAGTGAACACTATTACTTTATTTGCTGCCGCGTTTCGAAACCGTCATTTCATTAACGAAACCTAACCTGCTACTTGAGTCCACGGCAATTAGGCTACCTGTATAATCAACTAATTAACCTCTGGTATCACAGAGATTACTTGAGTACTATAAAGTCATGATGTCACAACCGTGTACAATGAAACGTTACGTATCTATTAAAGTATTACTGTTAGAAAAACATTTTTTTAGGATTATTTTTCGATGTTACATAATGGGGTATTTGTTAGGCCTACTTTTAAAAATAAAGTTAGAAAACCTTCTTGTTTTGAAATAAAATTGTATTGGTAAAAGTTATGTATTGATGTATAAAAATAAAAACAGGTTAGATATTTTTTTTTTAAAACCTGATTGGTTCTTTTTAGTTTTATTTAATAATTGCATAGCAATTTAAATTGAGTAACTTGAATATAGAGTTAGATCGAGCAATTTTACAGATTTAAATTGAATAAATCTTTCATAAATTCAAATTATTTAATATTTATCGATCCTAATAACTTGAGTTACATAATTTAATTACAAGTGTCAATTCACTACACCCACTTGTAAGAGGACGGGGATTTAAGTAGGAGTAAAGAAGAGCATAATGCAATAAAAGTATTGGGGAAATAACCTGAACCACATAAGTAATAAAAAAGTAACTAATATTACAAGTTAACTAAGAATGAACCCTTATGTACATTTCGATGACCATCATCAGAAGGTATTATTACAAAATTACAATCTAGAATGCAGTAATTTACAAACTAGACTAACTAGTTTGTAATAAGGGCAGTCTAATTTGTAAATTATTGTATTCTAGATTGTAATTTTGTAATAAGACCCCCTGATGATGATCATCAAAATGTACATAAGGGTTTAATCTTAGGTAACTTGTAATATTAGTTATTTTTTATTATGTTTGTACTGGCCTACTGGGGTTTTCCAATATTTTTACTGTACTATATTGTACCACTGTGCTCTTTATATTGTATAAGCACATAATGGTCCCCTGGTGCATGGAATTGCATCCCTATGATCGAAGAATGAAGTCTGCCTATTACCATGTTGTCTAGTTGAAGCTTTAATGAAGGTTATAATTTTATTCCCTAATCACGGATGTGACTGAATCTTTAGTCATCTATTCTCCCAGATAGGCAGCGTCGGATTGTAAACCATGGCACGCGAACTCGATTATTCTTCAATCATTGAATTTAGTAACATCAATATTACAGTAATTAACTTTTTGAAAAAAATGTTTGTTAACATTTACAAGTCCACGCTTGTGAAATTTAAGTTTTGCTCGTTGTTCGATGAAAAGTCATCCCAACTGCCCGATTTGGCATTATCTTAGCCTACACTCCTCTCTTTGTAGGAGGAAGGTCTACCACTTACTGCAAGCGATTTGTATTCTAAAAGCGTTTTATTCCTACTTGTCCTAAAGTTTGATACCCTTAAAGAACTGAAATAGGTAAACCTTAAATGCATGTCTGTCTGACGATAAAAATGGCGCACCTTCTTCGCAGGGTAGAACATTGAAGTATCGGACATTTTCTTCTATCAGTCCTGGTTTTAGTTTCTCGTGTCCCCCCTGCTCTCGTGTCCACTGAGCTCCCGATCGTATTACAGTGTTCAGAAGATGAAGTATCTTGCGAAACATTATTTTATAACTATAATTTACAATGAAAATGTTGGTAAGAACCCCAATACCACAAAAATAATCAAAAATAACAAATAAAACTAGTTACTGTAGATTAAACTATTATGTACATTTCGATGACCATATCATCATCATCATCAGAGGGTCTTATTACAAAATTACAATCTAGCAAACACGACGTTACTAACTAGAGTGATGAAAATTTATCACTCTAGTTTGTAACTTCTTGTTTGCTAGATTGAAATGAGTCCCTCTGATGATGATGACATGGTCATCGAAATGTACATAAAGGTTTAATCTTAAGTAACTTGTTTTATTTGTTATTTTTTATTATTTTTGTGGTATTGGGGTTCTTTCCAATATTTTCATTGTAATATATTGTACCACTGTGCTCTTGATATTGTATATAATTTACACATTATTCTGTTTTAATTGTACAGGAAAACAAATTGGAAACGTTTTGTCTAAATTTACAGGTCTAGGAATATTTATAGGCTTATATGGTTATTTTATTAACTACCTTTTTCTAACTACCTCAAATACTTTGAGAAATTTTTATAATGGATTAGGTAAATATTATAGAATAACATTATCGAGTGTATAATATTAATATTGAATTTAAACTATACAATCGTAGAGACACATCTTCAGTTGGAAAACTAATGTTTACAAATGCTCTAAAAACTTACTTCTATGTAGGCTATTAAGGAATGCCTAAATATTACTTTTAGAGTATAAAAATGTGAGCTTTTTCTTTATTTACAAAACGATAAAATTTCGCAAGACATGGCGAAGATCGCCTGGTGCCTCAACACGTTTTGTTTCAGTAAGTTTTTATAGGTTATACTTTCAGCAAGTCGTATATTAGTTTAATAAATTGTGTCACGGACAATACAATCTATTACAACGCTTTCGCATTAACTCGAACTCACCGAGAAGGGTTTGTCTTACGTGCTTTATATTATTGCTTCAACGAGAAAAATATGAATCTTATAAAATTTGTTATCAACGAAAAATTATCTAAAAGCCTTCTTAACCTGAAAGATTTGCTATGCAATATCTAGCCTAACCGATTTATAATAGAAAATTATAAAATGTAAAAAAGAAGTTAGAAACAGAATTCTGGAAAATCGATGAGCAAAAATCTGAAAATTGAGGGTATTATTTATGTTTATTTGAGCGCTTGAATTCAGTATTAAATAAATGAGAAAACGGTTAAAAATTTAATCACAGATAATTATTTTATTAATGCAACGGTTCGGCAGCTAGTGCGTTGCCCTTATCAAGCCTGAAAATCATATTAGGGTACATTGCTTTCAATTACACTTGCAAAATACTAGTGCACTCATTGGAATAGTTTAAAATCTTATAAAACTCAATAAAATTTAATCAACATGTTGTGGTTGTTTGGTTTGTTTATTTTGTTATTGTTGTATGTATTTTATATGTAAATATTGTTATTTTCTCAGTGTTTATGCAGATATTATTTTTTTAGATGATTTTATGATTCTCACTACTTTGGTGGGTTTTGCATTAAATTTTTGACTAAATTTTATTGAGTTTTAAAAAGTTTTATAAATTTGCAATGAGTGTACTAGTATTTTGTGTCTAATTAAAAGCGATGTAATATTGTTTTCAGGCTTGATGAGGGCAACGAACTAATTGCCGAAACGTTGCGTTATTAAGATGAATATCTTTAGCATTAGCCTACTCAATGAGCGTAGGTAAAGCCAATTTTAAAATCCAATTGCTTTTTTATTTTGTTTTTATTTAAAAAGATCGCGGAAAAGTATTGAATAAAACAGTTTTTAAATTAGAATAGCAATTGACGTAGGCCCCCTCCTTCCTGCTCTAATCTATCCTGTGGGGAGGCTCCTTGCCAAAGGATAGTTCGCGTCGTGCCATTCTAAACACTCAGCCAACCTATTCACACATATACAAGGAGCTACTCCAAGTTGATTTTAGCAAGGACGCGATGGCAAAACTGGCATTTGTTGTAAGTATGCACACAGGTTGTACTTGTAATAAAATTGCAATAATTAAAATTATTATTCTATTTTTTAAATATTTAACATTAAGTGTTATTAATGACTTTTACATTGGTTAATGACTATCCGAACTTTAGTTTTCCCGTTTTAAGCGAGAGAACCCCTCATACCTAGAGTAAATTATTCTACTTTTACTAACATCACATCTTTCCCTTTGTTGACCCGTTTCGGAATGACTACATTTTCAAAACTTTGATAGTACTCATTAAACTATAAGAAATACTATTTAGGTTTTGAAAATCTAGTCATTACCAAAAGAAAATATTGTAATGTTAGGAAAGGCAGAAAAACTTACTCGATTGTATACACATATTCTTAACAGAAGTGAAGATGAGTTAATTAAGAATGCCTAATTATTTCATGTATTAAATTTAGAAAATACAATAAGAGATTTAATTTAAAAAACTAAATCCGTTTCTGGATAAGTAAGTTAGAACTAGAAATGTACAAGTTCCGTCCAGGAAGTATTAGGGTACGTAACTAACCTCAAAAAATCGTGGCGGAGAATAGCGTTGGAAAATGTATACGCAAATAACGTGAAAGATCGAATATATAGTTAAGATTTATAACTTTTAATTTTAAAGTTATGCTTCCAGTTTATTTTATTTAATTGTATCTCAAAACATTAACGCGCGACAAATTGCATACAAAGCAGTTACAAACCTGAATCGCATTTATATTTTACTTCGTAAGTTTCAAAATATATTCACATTTAAACACTGATAAAATACTTTGTATCGTATCCCTAAATATATGAAGGTCAAGACATAATTATTAATTTCGATTTAACAATGATTTATTATTGTTTTAAAGAAACTGTTACAAGTTAAAAAGATAAGATGTTGAGTCTAAAGGCCTGTATCTGCAAAAACTTGTTAATATCCTAGTTAAATAGCAGGATGGTTTGGCGTTTGGAGCCAATAGTCTAAAGTCTAAACGATAGCGTATTTTAGTTACCATAGTCTAAAATGAGCGACAAACCGATTCTGAAGAAAGACCTGGGTTATAGAACTAACTGGACAGATACTCAGCCCTAGGCCAAGAAGGGGTACAACTCAAGCTAGGCCAAAGCGAGATACGACTTCTGTACTAAGGGACTTTGTCCCAGAGAAATTACATCAATGTAATAGGTACTTCCAGTTATGTTATATATAAAACGCAAAAAAATAATAAATAAAAATAATAAGGTGGTCGCTACAAATGGGCGCTGCAAATAATAATTCTCGTGTGATATGGAAAATAGGCAAATTTGACTTTGTCCAATTTTTATGTTTTCTTTTATTTCAAAACATCATCAATGTAATAACACACGAATTACCCATAAATAGGTTTACTATGTAATATATATTTAGAGACAGGGTCAGAACATCTTGCCTATTTAATTTCTAACCTACATAAAAATATGTTTATATTTGAACAAGGTTAGAAGGTTTTACCAATAATATAGGTCCTACATAAAATTGTATTTAATCTTTTGTCTAAGATAACTTAAAAACTATTTAAATATATATTAGTTTTTATTTTATTAACAGGTTATATTGTGGTAGTTCAAATAATACAGTAATTCTTAATAAAATATTTTGACTTTCAAAGTCTATTACAAAGTACTTTAAATATGGATTTGATATTTAAAAAAATATAGCCCAAGTGTTTTATGATTTAGAAACAAAACTTTGCTAAAAAAATAGCTTAGTATTAAAATAAAATTACTTATAATTTAAGGGGAAAAAATAAAATGTAGGAAAATTATACCCTTTTAAATAAGTTTTACATTAAAGGTTAAAAATATTCTCTTTGTTTTTTGAAAAGTTTCATGTTCACAAGAACCGTCTCATCTGTGTGTCTACGGTGAGTTTTAAGTAGAAACAACGTAGGTTACAGCACCATTCATATCAATATAGTCAGTTATAAGACTCTAGATAAAATTACTTGGCCAGTAGTCAGTGATTTAAACTCTTGATTAGACTACTTGTATGCACTGATACAGTTCTTGATAAAATCTCTTGGGATGTAGGCCTAATCAATGATACAACTCTTGATAAAACTACTAAACATCTAGCAGTGATAAAATTCTTGATAAAATCGATTGGCATGTAGTCAGTGGCAAAACTCTTGATAACATTACTAAACACCTAAACTCATATCACCTGATATGTAGTTAGTAATAAAACTGTAGATAAAACTACATAACAAGTATCCTGTGATGAAACTATTCGACGTTTACAAAGTGATAAAACTCTTGATAAAATCACTTGGTATGTAGTCGGTGATAAAACTCTTGATAAAACTACATGACATGTAGCAGGTGATGAAACTATTTGACGTTTAGGAAGCGATAAAACACTTGATAAACTATTTGAAATTTAAGTAGTCATAAAACTTTTGATAATACTATTTGATATTTAATCGTGTTAAAACATTCGTAGATATAACTAGTTGATATGTAATTAGGGATAAAATTCATTAATTTGAAAGATGGAGTAAAATTATTTTTATGCAGGATTTGGAGAAAATAATATATATGACTTGTATAAAGTACCCTTCGTATTACATTTATATTTATGTGAATGTTAAAATATAATTTCGTTGTATTACAGAACGTTATTAATATTCTGGGGCAGTTTGATAAATAAATTTGATACAATTCTTTATCAGTATATAATCATATAAACAAAATTACAAATTTAGTTAATTTAAAAATATGGAATATGTTGAACATACTTTTTTTATCGTTAACAGCTGAGAGTGATTTGCTGTATCATTTTTATATTTTTTTATCAATTCATGCTCTATTGTATTTTAGTATCACATGTGATATATTTACGTTTAAGACTGATGGGGATCAGGTACATTTAAATGTCTGTATCCATTTATATACAATTACATTGTTTTTTCACTTGTTTATTACCTTTTCAATAAAGGTGTGGTGGGTAAGAGGGGTTATTTGTGAAGGGAAAATCTTCCAGTTAGTGAAAACGGCAAAAAAATAACAAGAATTTGCGAACACACCTAAATTTATGAATAAAATAAAATATATCCAATATGAACGAAATAAGGTCATACATTTATGGAAATAGATTGAAGGTTTATTTACCCAGAAATACTTAAAAATATGTAAAGATTTGAAGCAAGACTGAGCTCCCTTCTTTAGAAGAAATAACAAGTTTGTACAACAGTTTAAATATAGTATACAATTTCAGACTACTTTTGAATAATCTTCAACTGATAAATAAATGTTGTTGATGGTAATAATTTTTGTTATATCATCAGTATGGCTCAAGAGAGACCGAGTAGAGGCGCCTTACTTGTGCCACACGGTGTGCAGAAAAATAATGTTGCCAGCACTATGCTTCAACCACCCATTTTATTCCAGTTTTATCACTAGGTACCCATTTGTTAACCCGGGTAAGAAGACGAGTGCTCTGACTACCAGGCCACTCAATCCCTTTACGTAAAGTACCTATCTGCTAACTCGGGAACTTGAGTAAGAAGTCGAGTGCTCTGACCACCAGGCCACTCAGGCCCTTTAAGTAAAGTACCTATCTGCTAACCCGGGAACTTGGGCAAGAAGTCGAGTGCTCTGACCACCAGGCCACTCAGGCCCTTTAAGTAAAGTACCTATCTGCTAACCCGGGAACTTGGGCAAGAAGTCGAGTGCTCTGACCACCAGGCCACTCAGGCCCTTTAAGTAAAGTACCTATCTGCTAACCCGGGAACTTGGGTAAGACGTCGAGCGCTCTGACTACCAGGCCACTCAGGTCCTTTAAGTAAAGTACCTATCTGCTAACCCGGAAACTTAGGCAAGAAGTCGAGTGCTCTGACCACCAGGCCACTCAGGCCCTTTAAGTAAAGTACCTATCTGCTAACCCGGGAACTTGGGCAAGAAGTCGAGTGCTCTGACCACCAGGCCACTCAGGCCCTTTAAGTAAAGTACCTATCTGCTAACCCGGGAACTTGGGTAAGACGCCGAGAGCTCATATACCTACATAATCACAAAGACCTTTTGTTTTTGTTGCATAAGCAATGGAGATAAAATTAATTAATTTTATTATTTAAAGCATGTACACGTTATTAATTTGAAATTCAAAGCAAGTTACGTAGTAAATGAACTAAAATATTACTTAAGGGATGTTGAATTCTTTTTCACATGTTATTAATATATTGAAATAAACATAAATGTAAGAGAAATTTGTTCATAGAGGCCTTGGTATACGGTATACACTTGCGACAGATTTTTCTCACTTGTTTTACTTTTTACGCTACCAAACTCCATTTCTAGCTAAATATTAACAAAATTGTCACATGCTTTGTTCTATTCTAAGCATTGTGTTTTTTTGAAGCTTCTGGGCACAGCGCTACTGGTAGCAGTCGTGGGTGCTGCCAAGGACCAGCAGCAACGGCGGACCCTTCCGACCACAACCACCACCACTACTACGACTGCAGCGCCCTCCACAGTGCCTGCAGTTTCCGTTTCTTCTGCAGAGGCCGGGGTAACCGACGCTTCTCAGCCACCTTCCGACAGCGACGGGGACGCTACCCACAAGGAACACGATGAATCTGACCACCACTAAGCTCAATGCATGCTTTATTTATTCTTGTCATATTTTTTCATTATAACAATAAAGCGTTAATAAAATGTTAAAAATTGTCTAATTTTGTGTTTTAATACAATCCCAGTGAAAAAGTAAATACAATGAGTGAAAACGTAATGTATTGTAGACTTTATTGTTACAATAATGACCACAGCCTGTATTATTACAACAATGCTCACAAGACAGTAATTTTACAACAAGGGTCACAAGACAGTATTGTTACAACAATGCTCAGAAGGCAAATTGTTGTAACAATGCTTACAAGACAGGATTGTTACAACAATACACATAGATAAATCGCTAAGATCACATAGATAAGATCCACCTTTGGACGAAGACGATTCCAGGTTATTAACAATGGAGATTTATTCTAGGTCGAATTTTATTGCTGTGAGTATTAAAATCAATAAGAGTGTAGTTCAAAATCTAGTAGTTAAAGGAAGAGTGTGGTACAGAAAATATCGTACCTGGAGTTTATTAATTACGATTTGGAAAAGGGGTAATTTATTATGGTCCGATGGATATAAATTATTGAGTACATATGTTTTAACCAAACTACTCTTAGATTATTTCTTGAGCAAAAAGCCTATTAGTATCTGGTTTATAAGATATATAACGAAGCATAGGAAAAGGATTTCTGAGGAAAGAGTTAAGAAGAAAACAAGTAGCAGATGGGAGAAAAATGTAAGGGAGCTCGTCGGACAGGAATGAATAATTATTTGACTAAATGTCAAACTCCAAAAACGAATTATTCAGTAGGCAAAACTTGGTTCTTAGTGCAATTGTTGTTAATAAAATGAATGAATAAGGAAAGAAAATAATGGTCAACCAGGGTGAAAAGAAGGACTACTCTTACATTCCGCCCAAGAAAAAAGGTAATGAATGATGGACGAAATAGGTAGGACTATGTACAGGGCATAATGGTCTACTGGTACTAGGAATAGCGGGAAACACATGGCCATCGCGTGCCCTGTCCTTTCGCTTTGAAAAAGGACACCTCATAAACCTGATAGTATTTTTAGAGCCACACATTTCATGGAAACTAAAGATGACGATGCCCGTTATAGCCTTTTGGTGAACCTTACCCCTAGGTCACCGCTTCAGAAGGTTTCCAAACGCTCCGCAACAATCTGACACGTATAATATCATATAGCCTAAGCGAATAGTAATCTCACCCTGCTCTTATCAAGAATCATGCAAACACTTCTTTCAGAACTAAGTTCTGAAAATAATCACAAAGCCCCCTAGATGCAATTAATTGACAATAGACTCACTGACAAGGAAGTGCCTTTCATAAAACCACACCTGTAACACTTAGCAATCAGGCGTTACTAACAGGCTCAAGCACACACTTCAACGGCTAAACACGTCACTACTGACTACGTGTATAGGCGGTCATTGTCTATAATTACTCATCTTCTCACAGTCAAGATTTATGTGATAATCTGATTTACAGTTCTGTTGCAAATGATCCAGTTTAAGTATATGAACGTATGACTCGCAGCGCTGCTCTAAAAGGAAACGCAAATCTATTTATGTTGGATTCTAGCTTTGAATAAGTAACTCTGGACTAAGTAAATGACACTTTCATGATAGACTCACTAATAATTTATTTGTAAAGGGTTACCCCTAGCAAAGGAACACCCCAGATCCAACGGTTCCTGGACGATCTTCCCGCAGGGGGGTACAGACCTACTGCACCTACTAAGAGGGGTTTGGCGTCCCTCCCGGTACCCTAGTTTAACTAACAACACACACACACACATACACACACACACACACACACACGCGCGCGCGCGCGCACGCACACGCACACGCACAAACACACACTTTCTCTCTCTCTCTCTCTCTCACACACACACACACACTCAGACACAAACATACATACACACACACACACGCACGCGCGCGCGCACAAACACACACACACAAACATACATACATGCATATGTATATATACCCTATATATATATATATATATATATATATATATATATATATATATATATATATATATATATATATGCACAGAAACTTCAATAAACAACACAATTCTAAACTACACCACACTAACATCTTCTTTTAGGCATTTTGACTGGTCAAAACCGTTCCTCGATGGAATTGCTGAAAAGAGCAAAGCTTTACAACTTTGGACAGGGATGCTGATACCAGCTCGCTCTTTCGAAGATGTATTTGTGGTCGTTAGACCGCTAACGACTTTGTCCTTTGGTCAGGGAGTGTCCGCAATGCACAGGTATGTGAGCCTGCTCACAATATTACGAGTTTTCGACTGATGCCCAGCCAGTCGAGCTAAGGAGGAAACTATGAGATCTAGAGTACTGAGGGTTGGAAATGATCGACAGTGATCCATGGATGTCTCCTTTTCTTAGTCTCCCCCGTAATTCCTGACGCGATGTTCAAGGAAAATCTATTTTTTAATGGAAATCAGGGTAGAGGAAAGAGGCTATGAGGAACGTGTTTATTGAAACCGATGGTATTAAGAAAGACGTTGTAGTAACAACAGCTCATCTATCACAGAAATATTTATTGGTTTCGTGTGCAGAAGTTGGAAACTCCTTCCTTATGTGTCACCATTTCCAATCATTAAGGTTGTAACTGGATGCGGAGTAGGTCTTGTCACTTCTATTAGGAAGTTGTGCTGTGGGACACTGTCATAGAGTCATTTAATTACAAGCAATCATTTGCTGAAGATGACCTTCTTTTTCGATCTAGTCAAAGTTTCTGTGTTTCCTCACAAAAACTATGAACTATTTAAAGGAGTCATCACGTGTTGCATGTAGAAGAAGAAGAATTAAACATAATTTGGTAAATCAACTCGTTAACAAAACCATCAGTTTCCACCACGGAGATAGTTTCAGGCTTAGGCCTACCTATAGAAATCGCCTAAATTGAAAACCAGGCGAATCAATTTGTTACTCTGCATGTTCATACCTAAAGAATTAGTTATATAGTGGAACATTAATGGCGTTAGAAGTCACATAGATCATGCTAAATATATTGTGAGAGAGGTGACGCTTATGTCCATCATATTTACAAGCAGTAGCCATTCAAACAGCTGTTCCGTACAAGCTTACTCTCTGTTGTGTCTACTTTCCACAGATGAAGAATTTTACAAGAAGAAATATAGAACAAGAATTTTACAAGAAGAACAATAGAACAAGAACTTTACAAGAAGAAACAGAAAAAAACAAGAAAAACAATAGAATAAAAATTTTACAAGAAGTATAAAATAACAATCACACAAGAAAAAATTATACGAGAAGACTTATACAATAATAATAAAAGGCTTTAATGTGTGACTTAACTAACATATGAATTTAACTGTATTATTAGTGTTCCAAAGTGGTAAATCAAATGTGAAACGAACAGTAAAATAGGCTGTAGGCTTTGAATACCTTCTCGTCTTTTGATTGGCCTAAATGATTAGAAGGACAAGGCGTGCAAACAGCTTGCACAATATCACATGATTGGAGGCTCCCTTCTTCCGGTTACTAACTAATCGCCCATTAGGCCGTAATAGCACGTAAGAGTAGGAAGTTTTAAAACAACCTCATATTGTATTTATTTTGTTATTTGTTGTACGGAAATCTAATGATTTTACAAACTCGAACTTATATTTAAAGTAATTATTTATAAACGTACTGAGATAAAATATTTTCAATCGAACTGGACATCATAGATGACATATACGACGTTTTTATAGACCAGACAACTCTTATCGAAACGTGAAGCTTCAATGAAGCAAATGGTTGAACGATTTTCCCTAGTTTTGAAAAGAGCAGGAAAATAAACAACAATGGTCCAAAGGTTCAAAAAAAGGCTGTGCTATGACTGTGTTAACATCAAAGAGACTTTGAATAGGACCATTTATATTCTTGAGGCCAGTTGTGTATATTGAAGGGGGTCGTGGGACCCTCATAAAATATATAAAATTGATCATTTTCATTTCACATTTGAATAAATATGAATTAAGTTTAAGCCAAAATAATACTGTATGATAATATCTAGGGTAAGGTAGAATGTTTAGTAGTTATATTAATATAAACTGGGAATTATTAAATTTTGTTTAAAAAATCTTTTATAATTCAATATAAAGTTATTCGGTTTTAGTTATTTGTATTAATTTGTATCTCAAAACATATTGATTGTAAAATTTTTCTTACTTACTATAATTATATAGACTGTGAAATTTCGTATAATTATCCAAGTTACAAAGTGCTTTCCTGAAGAATTAAAGTGAAATTAAAAATTTTTTTAAAAGGTTTGTTAGAAGAGTATACCTAGAGTAGGGCCCTGCCGAAATAAACCCTATGTACGGCACTGGTTGATACAACGCATGAAACTGGTTCAAATTAGACATTAATATAACATTGTCACCATAAAATGACTTTTTTATAGATTAAAATTATTTTAAAAATACTTATGAATACTTTTTTGTTAGTTTGGAGTTACTATAACATTTTAGTACGCTCTTAACTTAATTGTCAGAAATGTGACATAACATTACTTTTTATGTTTGAAGAAATATTCACTATTGTTTTGATCATATTATTTTCAATTTTTTTTTTTAAAGGTGTTTTTTTAATATTTTAAGGACAATGTTAAGATTACAATGAAGAGCCAAAGCGTTTATTTAACCACAGCAAGCAGTGCACAACAAGCAATATGTTAAACAGATATTTATTTATTCTCAATAGCTGATGCAGGCAACTATCCGTGTCCTTTTCCTCCTTTGCCTCCTCCACCTCCACCTTTGCCTCCCCCGCCTCCTCCTTTGCCTCCTCCACCGCCACCGCCTCCTTTGCCTCCTCCACCACCGCTGGCTAAATGATGTCCACGATCTCCTAGCTCACCGCAAGCCACCATTCCGCTAAGAAGCACCAGGGCCACCACAAACTGAAACATATCAACGTAGACGAGAGAAATTTTTTTTTTTTGTAAGCGAAGATAGAAATATTTTAGTGATGGGCTATATTAGGTATATGAGGGGAAAGGGCGGATACTAAGGAGGACAGTGTCTGTAGAAGAAGAGAAGGCAGGGCTATATAAGGTATATGAGGAGAAAGGGCAGATACTAAGGAGGATAGTGTCTGTAGAAGAAGAGAAGGCAGAAATATTCCAGTGATGGGCCATATTAGGTATATGAGGATAAAGGGTGGATACTAAGGAGGATAGTGTCGGTAGAAGAAGAGAAGGCAGAATAAAGTTTAAAAACAACACAAAGAAGCACAAGAAATTAGAATGGGATCACATGACCTGGTGACGATAGGAAACCGTAACTTTAACTTTCATTATGCGAGTAGAGGCTTGAATCGTGAAATGAACTTTTACTCTATACTTGAAAGGTTTTTTGGTTGATATAACTATTAGTAAACTTAAGAACATTTAAATATTTTAACCAGAAAATAAAGTAAAAAAATGCCTTTTCTTGAGAAAATAAAAGAATTAAAGACACCAGATTCGGACGGCAGGGGCAGAGATATACAAAGGTAACTTAGACGATAGGAATTTTGAAGAGCTACAAGTAATAAACGAACAACGGTTATAGATCCAACAAGGGTACCTTAAACATGCTACGCCCGTATCGTAAAGAATAATAACTCCTGAGCCACACTTCCTAATTAGTATCATTTAGACTTACTCGTACATGAACACTGTGTGCATCATGTATATATTTCTATAGTATACATTTCAAAACTTTAAAAGGTATCGGAATAAAAACGTGTAAATAAATCTGTATTGTAATTAAAATTTCACTCGTAGAAATGTTTACAAACTACCTTTCAACGACCATGACGTTGGCCATGGAAGTTACTAATTCTAACATAACAGAGTGTTTTTACATTTTAATATTGCTGTTAGTATTTGTCGAATTCCGCAAACAAAAATAAAGCAATATTTATTTAGAGGGCCCACTTTAAATATAAGCAAAACTAGAAAAATCATAACCGTAATAAAAATGCACGCATGGTAATCTGGCTTGTTATAAATGCCTTTATCGTGAATCATTATTGTAGATATATTGTGTTTTATTAGTTTAATTAGGTTTTACTACTTGCTACTTTGATATGATTATATCAGCTCTAATATTAACACAATTACTATGATAGTAAAATTATAAAATGATTAAATACATTACTGTCTATCAACAGAAGAACCAAGAAATGTAACAAAATAATATAAGTATACTTAAACAACGAATTAAATGTCTTAAATACTAAGATATATACATACATATATATATATATATATATATATATATATATATATATATATATAATGTAGTACTAATACGTGTAGTATGCAAAATATAAGAATATACTGTATTTTACGTTTTTTACGGCATTAGCAATTTATCACCGATAAACAAAACATAAATAATATATTTGCAATGGACTACTTTCTTTTAGCTTTACAAATTTAAGACAAATATATTTACTTAATTCGAATATATTAAAGCTTCAATGACAAAAATTCACCTTTTATAAAAAAAAGAAGGCATCAGAGAAAAAAATTATTATTTTTTTTATTTGCACAAAATAACAGGTCCAGTCCAACGGTAGTAGCATCTGAGATTTAAAGCCAAACATGTCGGATAGCGCTAATAGCGGTTTTCATGTTTAATTACAGGTTATTTAGAGGTTATGATTAAAATAATTTTTAATGCAATTTCCCATATGCATTTAGAAAAATTCGTATATATTATTTGTGATAGCATATGATTTCATACGTCAGCTGTTTCTGTTGCCCGTAGGCTATGTTACTTCTTGCTTTGTATATTAGCAGTAAGTGAAAATGTGTGATATCCATTCAATTTTACCTGAACTAGGAACTATTTTCTTAAAAAAAAAAAAACTAGTTATTTTAAACTTGTTAAAAGTTGAGTGATAAGTTTAAAAGTAATTTGTAAAATTTGAATGAGATATGTTATAATAATAAATACAGGTAATAATATATACAGGTACATTTAAACAGATTATTTTAAACGTTGGTTAAAGTATAGTATAACTTCATTCTCTTAGAATAATTCTCTTAGAGAAAAGTTATTTCTTGAAGCTTTAATTAACTTTCTTATTCAATGCTACTTTTCATTACCGCCTTTAATGTATATGCAAACTTTCATATGACACTCCGTAGGGATGTGTCTTACATAAGCCTAACACAGGACAGCACTATCACCCACTCCCTGATTACAAAACAGAACGCAATATGATTTACAGTGTAATATGACTAAAAGTATGAACAGACTAATCCACAATCGCACACCTTTTTATAATTTTAATTTATCACATAGAATAACAATAATAATATCTAAAGACGAAGAGTAAATATACCAACCTAAATAATATAGGAGAAAGGTCCATAGCAACAACCGCGGATGAGAAATAAACATTAATGAAGCTAGGAACAGCTGATCATAGTACTAAGAAGTATTCTATAGCGTAAAGTTTATAGTACTAAAAAAAATTAATTGAGTTGAAAACATTATTGATATACATTATGAACCAGAAAGAAAGCAAAGAATAAAGGTTTTTATAAAGTAATAAGCCCTGAGACACAAATAGAAAAAAAGAAGTAGTCTAAGTAAAGTAAAATAAATGTGATTATAAAACCAAGGGATTTGAAGAGAGCATATTCTGTACACAGTGTATATACTTACCAAGACACCGTATCTCACCATGCTGCCTTCACAGTTTATGTGTTACAGAGGATGCATCCAGTTATATACACACACACAAACAACAGATATTTGTAAAAACCTGGTTGCCAAGGTGAGTTGTCATTGTAATGGGGCCGTGGAGAATCCAAAGTCAACCGGCTCGTTCCGTGAAAACTCATTCAAAGGACTTCGTTATGCTTCGATTTCAGGTGAATCTCAAGTACTGGGGAAGAAAAACAGACCTAACTAAAATGGAGTACATAGCTGACACACACACACACACACACACACACACACACACACACACACACACACACACACACACACACACACACACACACACACACACACACACACACACACACACACACACACACACACACACACACACACACACACACACACACACACACACATACACACACACACACACACACACACACACACACACACACACATACACACACACACACACACACACACACACACACACACACACACACACACACACACACACACACACACACACACACACACACACACACATACACACACACATACACACACACACACACACACATACACACACACACACACACATACACACACACACACACACACACACACACACACACACACACACTGTCGAAAACCACCCCTCCACACAGATATGTTCATTAGATTAACTATATATATATATATATATATATATATATATATATATATATATATATATATATATATATATATAATTATTTATATGGGTTTTAAAAATAAACAAATTTACTTGTACAAATATATTTTTCTAATTTCCTCCTTTAGATAAAGTAGTATTGCTTTCAAAGTAGGTTGCTGAATCGGGGCTGCTTGCGTAGGCCGGTAACAAGCAGGGGAAGGTGACGTTATTGTTGGAGGAATTTAGTCAACTAATTATTATGGAAGTACCTTTAAACCACATGACATTGTATCTTATGAACTATTCTATTTACTTAAGACTAATAACAAAATGCTCGAATACAGAGTCGCTTAAGACCTATTTCTGAGCTGTGGGAAACTGTGAAAGAGTTACGATAGCGTGAAAAGTTATGGGGAATCCCTAAGGACATTGGGAATAGGTCTGAAGATGGGCGGAGGTCCAGTGGAATCGCTTAAATGCCGGGTAAACAAGTAATTTAAGCTTTGGCCACTAAGTGGATGAACTCAGAAAGAGTGCGTAATTGTGCGGTAAGAAGGGAACCAGAGGGATTGGGAGTTGCATCTAACCGAGTTAGACTGGAATGACACCAGGCGTTTAGGAGACGTGTGCGGGCATAGAGGCCACCACACAGGAGCAGCGTAGGAGAATCAAATATATGGCAATACGTGATTGTGTGGATAGAAGGAAACCAGAGGGATTGGGAGTTGCATCTAATCGAGTTAGACTGGAATGACACCAGGCGTTGTGGAGACGTGTGCCTGAGCGGTCATAGTTGCCACCACTTAGCAGCAGCGTAGGAAAATCAATTATATGGTAATGCGTGATTGTGTGGTTATAAAGGAACCAGGGGCTTAGGAGATTCATCCAACCGAGTTAAAGTTGAATGACACCAGGCGTTGAGGAGACGTGTGCGGTCATAGTTGCCACCACTTAGGAGCAGCGTAGGAGAATCAATTATATGGCAATGCGTGATTGTGTGGTTAGAAGGGAATCAGTGGGTTCTGAGATGCATCTAACCGAGTTAGACTGGAATGACACCAGGCGTTGAGGAGACGTGTGCGGACATAGTGCCTAACCACAGGAGCAACGTAGGAGAAACTACGCCTTATTATGGCAATGCCATTTATAGTCTACAATAGTGACCCGAGTAATATATTGATGTTCGTGTAGCAGTGGACCTCTTCTGTTTTTAACTTTACAGCGACTTTGTTTTTTGTTCAGAAAGTTAACGCATTATTTTTTCTTAAACGCACATCTATTCTAACTAGGTACTTTGTACGTATATTTTAATGCAGTTATATTGTAGTATAAGCTGTTACAGTACTGTCGTACGTACATAAATATTGATACAATACTAAGTTCGTAACGTACTTACGTACGAGTCCATGCCCACCCATGGTAGTTGAACCGTTTGGCGTCGTGCTGAACACTAGAGATGGGCTTCCTTGCAGAATCTACTTTCGTAATCCTGTTCCTGGTCCAGGGTTGTACAATCCTGAAGGTGCTCGGCTTTCATGAGTTTGTTACCACAAATCCTGGGTCGGCAGCACATGGATGCAGTGGAGGCGCTCACCAAGGTAGTAACGAAGAGTCTTCAATGTAAGTGCAGCAACGCTGTCAGCTCGAGGTAAGTTATGGTCCCTCCGAGACAAGGCTTTCCCACCGTTTTCTTGCTGAGATTTCCCTCAACCGATCTTGGTTCCGTTTCTTGGTGTTCACCTTTATTACAGGGGGACAGTAGTGAGCTCAGATGCTCATTCTTGGTCAGGGTTGTTCACTGCTTGACTAGGTGGTCAGCGTTTTCATTGCCAGTGATATTTACGTGGCTCTGGATCCACTGGAAATTACGTACCCACACGGCATTTATGAGAGCATTTAGTCGTATTCTGCAGTCCCTCTGTGACTTCCAAGAGACGGTAAATATTATGGCCTTAGATGGCCAAGAGATTCTCAAGCTCAATTGCTGCAGCATTTATGAAAGCTACCTCACCGTCGTAATTGCTAAGATGGGCCTCGACAGTAGAAAATCCTTCAAAATATGTGCAGTAGTATGCAACACTTTTTCCTCTATTGCAGTCGTTGATAATCGATCAGTATAAATATGGAGCTATTCTGGTGCAGGCCTTTCCTCATTAATAGTTCGGAGGGCTGCACTTCTAAGCTCTTGGTCCGAAAATCTATGCTCATGCAATTGATGGTCTCTCAGGAGGACAATCCTCAGGGAGCTCCTGGAAAGCAGTCCTGATACGTAGTAAGTGGATTCTGTTATCCAGGAGTGACTTTATACTTTTTGTAAAGATACTGGTAGCAGACAAAGGGTGTTCGCAGGGTTTTGAGTCTATTTATCGCTTTATGGTATTTGTTTGTTAGTCTAGAACATAGAGTCGAGGTCTCCATAGTTTGTAATCTAAGGCTATAATAAGAGCATAATTTACGTCACTTTTTAAACGGTATACATGTTTTTCGAAACTGAAACTAACAGTTTTTTGTTTAGAGCATATGTTTTAGTAACTTATGTGAAAAAATCCCAATTTGACCTCCATTTAGTCAAGTTACCTATCAGTAACATAAAATATCCTTTTATGTACATTTCGTAAGCAATGTTAACATCTTCAGAGGTAAAACAATACTCAATAGAACGATTTAACCTCTGAAATTGCATCACTGTTCTCTAAATGTAGAGCTGTATAAGATAATATTGTATTATATAAATGTGTTATATACCAATGTGGTGTCGGGGTTTATTTATTTGTTTGCGATATCTCGCCAAACGTTCTGAAATTTGTTGATTTAGCTACTTCCTTTATTGTAACTTAGATATTATTAAAACAGCACGAGAGATAGCAATGTATATTTCAAAATATCTCTGAATCTGTGCTTAATTTAGGCCTACCTCTAGTTCAAATCTTCGAATCGTATTTTGTAAAGATCAAGATGTCAGATCAGCGTCTATGCTTTTCCGGAGAAGCAACTTAAGCCGGACTTTCCTAAGTATCTGATTGCAAAATCATGACCTCTAACTTCACCTTTGCCGAAATCAGTCTCACTTTTGCTGGAGATTAGCGTCACTTTTGCTGCGGGAGAAATTTCACTGCTGGATTTCTCTTTTGTATTTTTCCATTTTAATGTGAGACGTATTCTCTGCTGTATATTTGGGTATTTATTTGAATTTTTTTAATATAATATCTAAAAGCAGACTTGCCTTATTCTAGTCAGTAACATCATCAGGAAACCTATCTACGATCGGATCATACTCCTATTCAGCCAGATGTAATGTAATTTTAAACATTATGTTTCGGGTAAGACGTAGATTATCAATTGGCAAAAGACTATTTAAGCTACTCTTTCTTTTAATCCTAGAGAATGGCACATATAGCACCCCTTGCATAAAAACGGAGTTTCTTAAACCAATACCAACATAATCAAAAGTTTGCCTCTGTGACCTATGGATTGTCATGGTAAATGCTGGTCTAACTGGGAATTGATATATTTGCATAGTATATCCAGGTTAACTCTTGCTTGAGGTCCAATGTAATTCTGGAAATATGAACCTCCTACAAGTTTTCAAAAACTTGATAACAATTTTTCAGAAAATTTTCACTTAGCCCATTGGATTTCTGAGATTAGAAACCTCCCTTTATAATAATTTTGGTAAAAATCCATAGAGAGGTTTTGAGAAAAGATTTTTCAATTATATATATATATATATATATATATATATATATATAATTATATATATATATTATATATATATAATTATATATATATATTATATATATATATATATAAATAATTATATATATATTATATATATATATATATATATGTATACACACACACACACACACACACACACACACACACACACACAATTTTGTATTGTTTTTATTTTTCTAAGATTTTTTTGTAGATTTCGATGTTTAAAAATATTTGAAAACTTAATGGTAATGATTTTACAAAAAACATTAGCCTATTGGATTACTAAGTTAAAAACCCTCAATAAACCAATTTTTGTTAAAATCCTTAGAGTAGCTTTATATGTTTAGAGAGTTTAAAAGACTTGATGATAATGGTTTTTCAAGAAATTTGGACATAGCCCATTGGATTGCTAAGGTTAAAAATCCCATACATACCAGTCTTGGTAAATATCCTTAGAATAGTTTTCAAGTAAAGTTTTACAATTATATATACACAATTATTAGTCGTTTAAGAATATTAGATAGCAAATGGTTGATTGAGACGCAGAACCGGGTAAATACCTAATTATTTACTTGTGAAGTAAATTTATTTTTTAAGTTTTTATCTTGCATTAAAAACTATTTAGTTATTTTTGGATTATTTTTTATAAACAAGGTAAAGTTTTTTTTCATTATGCCTATTTAACTTTTCAGCAAACGCGATACTTTTGCTAAGCATTGGCGTCCAATAATCATCAATGAACAATCGCATTTTATATACATACTCTGTAAATAATATCTTCATTTTTCTATCTGAAATTAAATAAAGGAAGAATGAGGGATTACTTAAATGAAATATTTCTATTGCAGAGTCACACAAACCTAATATTGTTTTATTGCTACAAGAAGGTAACATGGCCAAAGTATTTCTTTATTTTTACATAGCGTCTAAGTAAAGTTTCTTTATTTATTTACGACCTGCTTTCATATTTCCTCCGCTATGACCCTTTGTAGATCCTTTGCCACCACCTTTACCACCACCTTCGCCAAAATCTTCTCCTCCAGCATTACCCCCCTTGCCCTTTCCTCCTCCAGCTCCGTGTTGTAGATGCCCTTTGCTTTCTCCTCCTCCGTGACCTCCCCAGGCTTCACCTCCAGAATGACCCCCTTTGCCACTTCCTCCACCATGACCAGAGCCACCTTGCTGCAGGTGGCCTTTGCTTTCACCTCCTCCATGTCCACCCTTACCTCCATGACCGCCTCCACCTCCATGGCCGCCCCCACCTCCGTGACCACTTCCTGAGTCCCCGTGACCTTTGCTATAGCTTTCACGTCCGTGTCCATGTCCACCACCGTCACCTTTACCACCATGCCCTCCTGATCCTTTATCTCCTCCTCCACCATAGTTTCCTTTTCCTCCGTCTGTTCCGTCTGTAATATTGATGACAAGCATTGCCGCTAGAACAAACTGTAAAAAAATTTTTTATTAGCTTTAATGACACATCTCGGTGTAAGTATTTGTACAAAACCCATAACTTTGAGTATACTTCATGGAAATGGTAAAACGAAGACGCGGGCCCTGCAATAGTGTCTACCCTTCAAGGCCAATTTATAATATAATGCAATCATGGTTAGAAGGCATGAAATGAAAGAAGAAAGCATAGTTAATCAATCAGTAGGCACTGTGAATGTACGACCGTGCAGCTGTGCTAACAAAACCCGATACAAACCTAAACATAAAATAGGCATGAGTGGTTACCAATGTATACACATGTATAACTAAAAACGTATAGGCCTACATATTGTTACTATTTAGGTCGAATGTTTGCTCTGCATCTATTCTGCTCCGCAGATGTACAAAAGTTGAGGCTATGACTATTTAGTCTTATTTATTTTAATAAAATTTAAAAATATATATAAACTATATGTGGAAATTTGTAAATTTAAAAACCTATGCTTATAACAATAAATAAAGTTTTGTTTCATTCCGTAATGTATAGAGTCTTATGCCTTTTCTGAAGGGCATTAATATATGAAACAAATATTTAAACAAATTTGAAGTATTATCCTAAAGTTTCTTCTATGTTCTTATCGACCTAAAAATGGCCTACTTGATCTTATTTTACTAACCAAGTCATTTGAAGCTACCTTTTGTGCCAGTTCCACGACCTACCATAGTTCTTTTCTGAATTTTAAATTCTATTAGTCCTACTTCGTCTATGTATATCTTTCCATATGTAGTATACACCATTTTTATGAGGAATGCCGCTTGGCAGAAGATATAAACAGTGTCAGCAGTCACTTAGACATCGCTCCGGCAGCTGTTTACGTGATAAGTGCAGGTGAATGTTGTATCTTCAAAACCGTCCGTTAAAGGCCATTTCCGGTTTAATAGAATTCGTTATAATGAAGTTTTACTGTAGTTGAATTATTCTTTGACTAAAACTAGTTTGATATAAGCTGAAACTATTTATAAGTAAACCTTTTCGAGCACGCAAAACTCACAGCTAGATGATATAATTTTTCATACAAACTTGCTTCGACACCACCACTAGTAATCTGTATTAATGTAAATTGTAGACTGCAAATTGATATTTAGTTGAATAATAAATAAATATATTTGTAATTCCACGATTTTTTAGTAAACAGTAATTAGTAAAGAAGATTATAATACAATATATTATTATGTTACAGTATAAGTAATGAACAATAAAGTAAACACAAGATAGTCACTGATGACGACAGAATTGTTAACAAAACGAGTCCAACTGAAATGAATCACTTTATTGTGCAACTTTACAATCAGATTGTATAAGCATATTTCGGACCTAGATTTGGACAAAGAGAGAATTGCCATACATCAGTATCGGACAAAGAAGGAAAAAAAATTAAACAAAAATATTAACCACGCGTATTTTAATCAAATACGGAACTAAAACTTTGCGAAATAAGGTTTCTATTTGTTCCATTGCTACAAATGGTAGGTCTAATACATTTTTAGTTTAGTATGAATAGTTTGTATTTTCACAACACATAATTAAGAGCTATGTACAAGTAAAAATTGAGCTTGTTTGTGATTTAAGGTTATAAGCAAATATATAACTGCACACGAACTCAGAAGACAACGTATTTTATTATCAAACGCGTGTCAACCGCGTGTCTCATTATCATCACTGACACTACTACAAATTTACAATTACAACTCCAATTTAGTTGCAAAATTACAGTAGCAGTTGTAAATTTGTAGTAATGTCACCGATGAAGATGACTTGGGTTACCGAAAAGCGTATGATAATAAATTAAATTATTTTCTGAGCTCGTGTGAAGTTATTTATTTATTTAAGTGATTTGTAGACCCCATAATTTTTTTCATATCACAAACGGTAAAGCCAAACAGTTAATGCTTTCATGAGAAAGAAATATGATGGGAAGAGGAGTTGCACTTGTGTGTGTGTATATATATATATATATATATATATATATATATATATATATATATATTTATTTATTTATTTATTTATTTATGTATAATAACGCAATAGTTACAGATAGAAAGTAAGTTAATTCACTAGATCCGCTTGAAATAGTTTTATGAAATAAAAATGCTGACCATAAGTAGAGAGAAAAACAAGATGTCAACAATATCGAGTAATTATTTGGAAATGTCTAATTAAACATCGTTAGGAATCGCTGATAGCCTTTGACTCATCCAGTGGCCTAAGCTGACACTCTGTGGCGCTCGTTCCAGT
>JBAIZL010000393.1:6022500-6052500 GCA_036971475.1 Prosapia bicincta
TTGCAAGCTGTTTGGCGGTTTTTGTGAGCAATTTGGGCGGTCTTTGCAAGCTATTTAGGCGGTCTTTGCAAGCTATTTAGGCGGTCTTTGCAAGCTATTTAGGCGGTCTTAGCCAGTTATTTAGGCGGTCTTTGCAAGTTATTTGGCGGTTTTTGCAAGCTATTTAGGCGCTCTTTGCAAGCTGTTTGGCGGTTTTTGCAACCTATTTGTGCGGTCTTTGCAAGCTATTTAGGCGCTTTTTGCATGCTATTTAGGCGCTCTTTGCAAGCTATTTAGGCGGTCTTTTCAAGCTATTTAGACGGTCTATGCAAGCTATTTAGATGCCCTTTGCAAGATATTTAGGCGGTCTTTGCAAGCTATTTGGTGGTTTCTGCAACCTATTTGTGCGGTCTTTGCAAGCTATTTAGGCGCTTTTTGCATGCTATTTAGGTGGTCTTTGCAAGCTATTTAGGCGCTCTTTCCAAGATTTACATTATATAAATATGTCATTAATGTAAAAATAATGTAAACAAATAAATTACTTTGTATATTTCAATTATCATTTGGAAATTTTCGTCTACTGTAATATGTGTGAGAATATATAATCAGATAGTTTTTTTTTTAATTAAGAGACTAAAGTATTTTGTGTTGAAACTTAAAATGGAATGAAAAAATTGGAAATGGCGAGAAGATTTGGGGAAGAGTGTAAGTTTAAAGTGAGCATAAAATAACCGAATACAACTGGAGGCGAGCTTTTGTTAGATTTAAACTGTACAGAAACCAATTTAAATAACTAAACATCTGTGTGCCGAGATTACATGACAAAAATTATAGACGGAAAGAATTTTGATGGTCTTGAAAATAACATTAGATAAAACAAAATTCCTTTTACATTAGCTAATGCAGCCACTGTGCGTACCAGATGACGTCACAACGAGTGGAATTATATTAACAATGAATGTGTAGTTCTGATTCAAAGGGGCGAAAAGGCGTCTAGAATCTGCAATAGGTTTACCTTTCCGACCTTAATGTAGGATTCCGACGTGTTTAACAAGCCCTTTAACGTTGGGTAATATTAACAGCCAACATGAACGGGCTTAGAATGTCTAGGTTCTTGGGTAGTCGTAACACATAGCGACCCCCTTTTGTTAGTTCCTATCACTGCTACTGGTTCAGTTATTTAGGTCTTAATTTAGTTCTGTTTTTTTCGCTGTAGTATCCAGAATATTAAAAATGTCATTTCCCAAATTTCTTTATTTGTCTTCAACGTGTGTAGAATCTGTTATCTATTCTCGTCATTATCTATGAATACACCGACAGGAAGTTGCTATGTGACTCTGATCACGTAAGCCATTTAATCATTGATTTCGTTCTTATGTTAATCCAACATATATTTCCCTTCACCCATCCACGTATATTACAGTATTAAAAAAGTACAAAAAGCTTCAACTTTTATAGAGCTCAATAGTCGTACTCGTCCGCAATAATTGATGAGTTATATAAATACTGACGAAGGCTACATCGTCGTCGAAACTAGATTGTATGTATTAATAAACTAGTGTGTTGCGAGATTTTGAGTAAAATGTTTCAACATTTTCTGTTTTGAATTTTTCTCCCTAGCTAAGCTCTAATTAACTTTATATATATATATATACACATATGTGTGTATGTGTTTGTGTTTGTGTGTGCGTGCGTGCGCGAGCGTGTGTGTGTGTGTGTGTGTATCTGTGGGTCTGTCCTTACGTTAATCCATCATATATGTGTGTGTATATATATATATATATATATATATATATATATATATATATATATATATATATATATATGTCACTTCCTCCATCCACATCCATTACAGTCTTAAAAAATACAATATATATAACATAAATATATAAATATCACAATATGTATTCTTGTGTATTAATAAAGAACTAAGTCAAAATACAAATACAAGAATTATAATTCAAAGCTTTTCGTTGGCTAACAGTGCCAACATCATCAGGAATATTAAACAATTGTTCTGATGAATATTAATTGTTTAATATTCCTGATGATGTTGGTACGTTAGCCAACGAAAAGCTTTGAGTTGTAAATTCAATTATAATTCTTGTATTTGTATTTTGACTTAGTTTATTATATATATATATATATATATATATATATATATATATATATATATATATATATATATATATATATATATATATCAAAATAGGTTATTCAAATACAAGAATATTTATTAATTTATATTCAAAGATTTTCGTTGGTAAACAGTACCAACATCATCAGGAATGAATAATACAATAATGCAAGATATAGGCCTAAAACATATATTAAAATCATATGTTAGAAATAGTATTGTTGCTAAATTTATACAAATTGACAAGTTTATTTTGTTGCTGTAACATTATAGAGATTGAATATAGTATCAAATTTAGAATGTATTTGTATTTGTTCTTTTATTAATTTGTTATTAGTACTGTATTTATATATTTCGAATGCTTCATATATATTCATTCTTAATCCTTTATTAATTTCTTTTATAAGTTTCATATTTTTAATATTTAGAAATTGGTGCTTATTATTAATACAATGATTTGCTAAATTTATTGATATATTTCTGGATTTATAGCATTCAAATGTTCTTTATATCTTTCTTTCAATTTTTTCTTGGTTTGACCTATATACGTTTTATTACAGTTTTCGCATTCTAATTTATAAACACCACCTTTTTCATGCATATTATTTTTTTTAATATTGTTATTTAATATGTTTATTATTTTGTTATTTTTTTGTATGCAATTTTGATATTTGTATTTTTAAATAATTTGGTGATATTTTTTATTTTAAGTCCATATTGTATTATTATTATTATTATTATTGTAAATTGAACTATTATGTTTTTTATTAAAAATATGATAATTAAGTTTGTCAACAGTTTTCTCTTTATAACAGTTTTCTATTGCAATTTGAGAAACTATGTTTTTTTCGTCTTATTTTATTTTTTTTTTCATGGGGATTTTATACATTCTTTATAATAAGTCATATAAAGCAGCCATTTTTTTGATTATGTGGATGATTAGAATTATTTGGTATAATTTGGTTTGTTAAAGTTGGTTTACGGTATATTATATTTTCAAATTTTTCATTTTTTCTTATTATTGTTAAATCTAGAAAATTTATTTTATTATTTGTTTCTATTTCATAAGAAAATTTGATTTTATTATTAATTTTATTTATTTTATGCAAAATATTTGTTAAATTTATATTATTATTTTTTGATATATACATTCCATCATCTACAAAGCGAATCCAATAACCATTTTTATCATAAATTTTTATAATTTTATTAATTGTATTATCTAATTGTTGTAAAAATATTTGAGATAATATATTTGATAATGGCGAGCCCATACCAAGACCATCTTCTTGTTTTTTTTTTATTATTATATTTAGTGTATTTAAAATTTCAAATGTTAATTATTTATTTTTCTCGTGTTCTAATTTAGATTTTATAATTTCGAGAGTTTCTTTTATAGGCATGTTTGTATACATTATTTTTATATCTAATGATATTAATTTTGTATTTTCATCAATTTTGATTGCATTTATTTTTTCAAAAAGATCAATAGAATTTATGATAGTATGATTATTATTTAGATTTATTTAATTTTTAAGAATATTTAGCATATTTTTTGATATTTTATAAGATTGAGCATTTACAAAATTTATTAATGGTCTTATTGGTTTATCTATTTTATGTAATTTAACAAGTTCATTCAATATTAGAAATTTGAAATATTGAAATTATTTTAAAATACAAATATCAAAATTGCATACAAAACTAATAACAAAATAATAAACATAATAAATAACAATATTAAAACAAATAATATGCATGAAAAAGGTGGTGTTTATAAATTAGAATGCGAAAACTGTAATAAACTTATATAAGTCAAACCAAGAAAAAATTAAAAGAAAGATATAAAGAACGTTTGAATGCTATAAATCCAGAAATATATAAATAAATTTGGCAAATCATTGTATTAATAATAAGCACCAATTTCCAAATATTAAAAATATGAAACTTATAAAAGAAATTAATAAAGGATTAAGAATGAATATATATGAAGCATTCGAAATATATAAATACAGCAATAATAACAATTTAATAAAAGAACAAATACAAATACATTCTAAATTTGATACTATATTCAATGTCTATAATGTTACAGCAACAAAAAAAACTTGGCAATTTGTATAAATTTAGCAACAATTCTATTTCTAATTTAACATTTGTTTTAGGCCTATATCTTGCATTATTGTATTATTCATTCCTGATGATGTTGATACTGTTTACCAACGAAAAGCTTTGAATATAAATTAATAAATATTCTCGTATTCGAATAATCTATGTTGTTTTATATATTATGTGTTACAATAACATTCAACCCTCGAAGCAGTCACACTCATTAAACAAATGTAATGCTTCTATATAGAAGTCACATATATTAATACAAGTGTTTAAGTGTAAACTAGTAGCTCCAGATGCAGATCGAATCAAATAATTATTTACAATAAAACTCTAAACTGTTGGCAAACGTGACTATAGCGAGATAGTCTCCACTTTCTTACTATTTAACGGTCACAAAATATTAAGGCTTCGAGCTTGCTAGTTGGTTGTACTTGTGTTGTGAACTAGCTCTAGCTTTATGCGTGTTTTGCCACAATGTATTGTAGTAAATTATACGCATACAGCACTAATAAGCAATGTTCTAAACAAAAATGTCTAATCTTATTAAACTTTAATTAATTTAAAGAAAATCAAAAGCTTAATATCAAACAATAATCTTTATTCCACAAGATTAGAAAAGAAAGATTGTAAAAGAGCTAGAGCACAAATAAATGCAGACAGAGTAAGAGGTAAGTCAACAGACATAAATGTTGCTAAGATGTATTAGATTATAGAAAACATAGAATGCAATGAAATAAAAAAAAGTTCGTTTTAAATCTAACAGTTAACAAATTTCTTAGCGGAGCTGAAATAAAATATTACTCACCAAATACCATCTAGTCTGAGCCATCTTTCTGTTCACGTTTATGGCAGAAATAATTCAGAACGTGTTTATATAGGTCTATGAAGGTTGCGTTAATAGCTCAGGTTAGCTGCTGATGAGGGCCAATAAGAAACTTATTATGATCACCACAGTTTTATTTTTTTAATGCCAACAATAAAATAAAGTTTCCTTGCTTCTTGCGTTAAATCATTTCATTAATATTACCGCAGCTTCTTATTACTTGTAGATGCAAAAGCCTTCAGTAATAACAAGCCTACATATCACGTACCCTTCTACGATTCACGACATCAGAGCTCGGAAGAATGTAACTGACGATAGGTTGAAACATATCTTGAAACGCTACGTAAAGCGTATATTTATATTAATTGTGAAGCAATTCCTGGTTTTCTAATTCTTTATTTATTTTAATGTTTTCATGTTCAATAACAAATTATTGGCATCAATGGTTTCTTTTATTCATTTTTGACGAGCCTATTAAACGTGATGGTAGTTTAGGAAATGCTGTAATGTTTAACATAAAATTTGCTTTTGGCTTTGAATTTAAAGGAACTCTGAGAGAGTTGTTTTGTGTTCGTTTGTTTGTTGGTTTATAGGTTATTATTGCATAAGAAAATGGTTGCTGAATATATCGTAATGATGAAAAATAGAATTAATAATAGTTATTACAATTTTTAAAATAACCTCCTCTTTTGGCGCACCTGAACAGAAACACTGTACAGGAAAACATCTTAGAGTTGGCGTCACGCTCTAAGACCTCTGTATAGTTGTAAATATTCGCTGTATACAGCTATTTTAGCTTTAACTAAGTGATAACATATGTTACAAGAGCTGATTTTATGTTACATATTATGCTATAGAACAACTGTTTTAACCTAAGTAATTGTACTTAATTTATTTATACCAAAAGTTTTGTTTGTAGGCATTTTAGATTTGTCATTAAATCTCTTCACTATTACTTACTTTTGTAAGTAACAAAATAAACATAAAAATTAAGCGTCATTATAATTTCCGTCAAATTAATTTGAATTTCGTCATGTTACGCTTTGAGTCACCTCAAAGTGAATTAAATAACATATGATTTCATACAACAGCTGAGTTTGTGTTACACATTATGTTGTAAAACAGCTGTTTCACGCGTAGTTTATGTTACATTTGTTATTCAACACTTTTAAGGTAATTATAAAATAATTTTGATCAGGTAATAAATACATTAACTTATTTAATTTTTGATAAACGTCAATACAAACAGTTCAATATAACGATATTAATAAGTATTTTTTATCCAATTTTTGAAATGAAAACATTCTTAGTCGCGTCCGTTAAGAAATAAATGTTTAGGTATTTTCTCGTTGCGTAAGATTAAACATTTTTCTCAATTCATAATATATGTAGACGTGGCTATAAGCATGTGTTTGTAAGCATTTAGTTTATCATTATACCTTTTTTCTTTTATTGCCATCTGTTTGTTCCTTCTCGCACTTTTCTTTCAGGGTGTCTAGTTTAAAAAAATATACCTTACCTAGTTTAAGTGCTTATTGTTTATTTCTCTTACCTTGTATAGTAAATATGTGGGTCTTATTGTATGACTTTAATATATTTATGTAACGTTAAATAATCTAAAGTCGATGAACAAGATAATTCCGCTATAAAAATGATTCGACACTTTCTCTTAATATTTTAATAATATCGGTACTAAAATATACGTTTTCATGTTTTTCACATTCGGCCCCAAAATACACATCATCTCTAAAAACTAATGTCACGACAATCCATGTCACTTTATGACAATTTATTAGATGAAAATTAAAAACTTAATAATGAATATTTATTTATAAGGAAATAAACAATGAATTGTGTAAATTTATTCTTTGAAGTCATTATGTTACACAATTTTGAAACAAAAATCCTTCCTTAACTATAGGCCTAGTAAATAATTTATAACACACTTTTACGTTTGGACTCAGTGTAATAAATATATTTTCCATTTATCCAAGCAGAGCTCTTTTGTTCTAGTTTTTCAGAAATATAACAAGCGTTTTTGTAGACTGATACTAGATATTTATAAGACACTTTTCTTATCAGAATACACTTCATGCCTAGAAGATATTTTAAAGGTATAAATCGCATTGTATCTTTATTGAAGTTAAGTATAGGAGAGCATTAATACGAGAGGCTGAGAACATTTGTTCACCAGCAAGGTAAAGTATTAATCACTATAAATGTAAACATTTTATTTTCTGATCTTTAATTGTAATTTGATCATTGTAAATCTAAGTATAATATTTAACAAGTAGGCCATTAACTTGTAAAAAACGTCCTTAATCATTTTCCTCCATTTATGTATTATGGTTAAATATGCACTTTAAAAATCAATATTTTTTTCGAATAAATATATATATAACTAGCAGAACCGACGAACGTCGTATCGCCTAATAGCCAATGAATGTCTTGTTGATAATTTTTTTTAAATTCTAAAGTAATTATTGTAATGTACAACAATATTCAATTTATTTTAGACCATATCTAACCATGTACATACTGAAAAACTACTATAGCCACCGCCCATTATATATGAAATCATTCAGCATCGTAGTTCCTAAAAAAATTTCAATAACTACTTCAAAGACTTAGGCGTAAAAATAAAAACCTAATTCGTATCTTTCTAAAAACAAAACAATTTATACCTATTACCTGGGTATACCTAGAATTTATTTAATTCTATACCTATTACATTCAAATAATACGTAACATTGAAAAAATATAATCCATATTTATCATATTAGAATAATTTAGTAAGATTTATTTTATAAATTAGTATATTTATTAACTTTAAGTTTTCAATTCAATAGAATCTTAACCTAATAGTTTACAGTAACTTAATATTATAACCTATGTGTTAAAACAGCTGTCTTGTATACCAACGTAAATACATATAAAAATTGTTATTTGAAAATTTTTTCAACTATCAACTTAGGCGTCCTCATTCGAGCTAACAATATGTCAACCTTTCCAGGAATGTATTTAATAACTTTCCAAAGCCTCGTGTCGATCGTATGAACAGATTAGGAAGGCGTAAAAGACATACAAAAATTCATTTTTTTTTTATATAGATTTGACCATGTAAATAGTAAAGTGTTCGGTTAGCCATAAAATATGAAAGCTCCTTCTCGTGCAAGAGAGTTTATTATGTTAAATATTATTATAACTATAGGAAGAAACTTTAGTAATTTAGGACACCTTAAACAAGTTACAGTAATTTATTTTAAGTATTGAGAATCTATTTCTTGATAATTATAGGCTATATTTTTACCTATCATGAGTTTCAATAAACGTTTCCTTCTCGACCAGATAATTCTAATCAGCAATTTCAGGTATTCTGTAGGTTTCCTCAGTCACGCTGAAAACAAAATTCGAAACAAATCAAATCGAAAAGATTGAAATTAAAACTTCGAGCAATGCTTGTACAGTTTAACAAGGCGATTTGAAATTTGAAACTGAAGGAGTAACGAAAGCTAGCATTTTACTTAGAAGCAAAGCTAGAAAAACGTTTTGGATTTCGTAATAAGCATGATATATTAATCGTTTGTTGATATTGTTCTGTTTGTTTCAGCTGTGCTTATCTTTTCTACTAATCCTTCAAGTGACCGCTAGCCCGGTTGTTACGGAAGCCTGGGCAGACATTCAGTCGTGGTCAGGCCAAATCTGCTCCTTCGTGAAGCATATACCATCGTATTTCGGCTTAGGGTCAAACGAAGGTGAAAACCAAGGAGGAGCTGTTGAATCTACTACGCAAAAGAAAGTAAATGTAGAAACAGTGAAAACTAAAGATGTAGTAAATGATACTAACACCAAAGAAAAGCACACAAGTAAAATACGAAAAGAAGGAAAAGAAGAAAAGGTAGGTGGTCTAGCCCCTAATGTGGGAGGAAAAGATAAGAATTTAGGTGTAAATAATGGAAAAGTAAAACAGAAAAAGGGTACCGAGAAAGAAGATAATGATGATGTAGAAGAAAATAAGGAAGAAAAGAAAGGAGATGGTGACGATGCGGAACTAAAGGAGGAAAACAAGTCGAATAACGACGAAGAAGAACCAGGAAAAGACGAAAACAAGAAAGACACAGATGATAAGGATAAACATAAAAAAGGAAATGATGAAGAAGAGGAAGGAAAAGATGAAAGTAAGAAAGAAAATGAGGTTAAAGACGAACTAGGAGAAAAAGACGAAGATAAGAAAGAAAATGAAGATGAAGAAGTAGAAAAAAATGAACATAAGAAAAGAAATGATGAAGACGGAGAAAAAGTAGGAAAAAGAGATAATGGAGAAGAAGAAGGAGAAGAGGAAGAAAAAGTAAAGGGGAAGCATGAACAAGATGAACAAACTGAAAGAAAACATGGAAATATCAAAGGAAATGGTACAAATGTCGCAAAAAACAATGAAGATTTAGGAGAAAATGAGAAACAAAATGTAGAAAAAAGTGGAAAAAAACATGGTAATGATTTACATGCAGGGGACGCAAAACATACAAAGGTAGAGGCAGAGAAAAAATCTCATAAGGCACACAACGATGGAAATAAGACGCATGTGAATGAAGCTGATGGAAACGGATTAGGACCAGGTAAAAAAGAAGGTAAAGATAGTAAGGAAGATAATCATCATAAAAAGGTAAAGGAAGATGAAGAAAAGGATGAAAAAGCTGATAAAAAATCAGAGAGAGAAAATGACAACGAAGGTAAAGATGATACAAAGGTAACAGAAGACGAAGGAAAAGACGACACCAAAGCAGACGGCGATGAGAAAGATGATAACTTATCAGCAAATAAAGATGAGGAAGAAAAGGATGATAAAGACACTGGTCGTAAAGGAAAACATAATAAAAAAACCGAAGAAGCGTCTCCAATAAAAGACGACGATGATGGGCAAGCAGGAGGAGCTAAAGGACAGAAAAGTGTCGATGATGGCCAAGCAGATGGAGAAAAGGCGCAAACAGGGGATGACGATGAGCAAGCAGGGGGAGCGAAAGGACAAACAGGTGACGAAGACGAACAAGCAGATGGAGAGAATGGAAAAGAAGAAGGCAATTCACAGACAGGAGGGGGCGAAGGGAAAACAGGAGACGACGAAAACAGAGGAAAAGAAGGAGATAAAAAGTAACCTCTCGATATTTGAAAAATAGTAATAATTTTATACGACGGTTCATCCTATAATTTTGTTTTTTTTTATATTTCAATCATCTCAAGTACAAGTATGGTAACAAAATGTGTAAATCACTCGAAAGTTAAAAGATGTTCTATTTTTGAACATTGTAAAAATATAAAGATGTATAATTATTCTGTTTTTTTATTGACATTATTTAAGTAAGTTGAATCATACAAAGTTGTAAATAAAATTTAAAAAACTGTGTTGTACTATTAACTATGTTGTATAGTTTAAAATACAGCATATCCTTAACCTTTCAAAATCCTTAAGGGTCAAAACTAATGGCCTGTAGTAATTTACTAATATTCCTTCTTCCTTCTCGCGTTTAGGTAATTTTGTATTCCTTATTATAGTCATTCTGTGTGTTAAAAGGTTCCGGATAGGGTTTGAGAGCGATGAGACCAGTGGAGGAATCTGAAAGCTGAGTTGTCAGATACTATAACTACCCGGGTACTTTGACTAGATAAGTTGTGCAAACAAACTACTCCAACTACCAAAGTATGGCAACAGTGGAGTCCGCAGTGACAAACTCCCTATTACTGTGTATGAAAGATCGCGAGAAGGGACATTTCGATATAGAAATAAAGTTTAAAAAGAAATGAATGTATTCTACTTTACTTATATCGGAGTAAGATGAAAGGTTCGAAATAATTTAACGTAAAATTAGCAAATCTATAATTCACTTTCCGAAATGTATTTTACTGCCAATGTCAACAATATCAATGTTAGTTACACAAAAATCTTAAGTATATCTTCAGCAACAAGGTTACATCTAATATTAATACCATAAGCCCACCGGTCAACATTTGTGGTGCTACTAACATATCTACAATCAAAATTACATTATTGAACTAAATTAATTAAAAACTTAAAATGATGAACGTAGTTCTATGCAAAGTCTTTTGAATATTTGTTTTTTTCATTGTTTCTATATTGATACCACGTGAGAGTTGTGTCCACAGCTGGCCGTGAACCATAACATTATCCTTATGCTTTAGGTTTTGTGTAGCTACCGCACCAGATAACTCTGTTTTTTGAAAACATTCAACAAAACCACTTATTGATTTTGTTGCTAGTTATTATTCTTTAATTTTACTTTTTTATAGCTTATTACGTACATAGACTTCATAGTAGAACTTAAACTGTAAGGCTACGTTTATCGTTGCAAATTTAATCTTAAACGTCTTGAGGAAAAGTGTTGAAAACATAATATAAATGTCATGATGCGTATATAATATATAATGATGTCATTATATAATATATAATGGTCGTTAATATATAATTCCTATATTCCTGCACGGTTTTAATAAACATGAAGGCCACCATTATCATTGTTTAGGGAAAACTAACCTGGTCACAATGAAATCAGTTCTGTGAAGCCTAGAGAGAAGCCAGAGTGTGGAATAGCAGTACAAAGAGCGTGTCTGTGAAAAGATTTAAAGGAGAAAATTGTGAAACACAAAAATAGAGCCTTGGGGATCTATGACGGTAAAACTAATCAGAAAGGCACAAGTAACTATAGGCTTAGGTTATGCAGGATACATTGGCTGCTGGGAGACTTTGACTCTAAAGTGTAGGTTATGCACGTTTTTACTGAGTCTAACGTGTAGAGAGTATCGTGGACTCCTGAATATTATCAGGATTCTTGAGGACGTTCCACTTGCGCATGTGGTTAGTATTCGCTATTTACATATAATTATTTAAGGCATATAAAAGCTACCAGGTGAGATCTAAGATCAATGGTTCATTTTAAAAGGGCTATAACAAAGATGAAACTCTACACTTTATCTTCTTATAATTGATTAAATTATGATTATATTTTGAATATTTAATTTTAAAAGTTACTTTTACTTTTGATCAACAGTTTGATTCCAATCACTCACTTTTACTTTGATTAAATCACTTTTAGTTTGAATCCCTCCCTTTTTTGTGAACCATTTACTTTTACTTTGGATCACTCGCATTTAACTCGGACCACTCACTTGTACTTTGGATAACTCACTTCTATTTTGGATCACTCATTTTGACTTTGGATCACTCACTTTTACTTTGTATTACTCACATTTACTTCGGATCACTAACGTTTACATGGGATCATTTATTTTTACTTTAGATCACTCACATTTAAATCGGACCATTCACTTTTACTTTGCATCACTCCATGTTACTTCGGATCACTCACTTTTACTTTAAATAACTTACTTGTAATTCGGAGTACTCACTTTTACTTTGAATCACCCACTTTACTATAAATCACTAATTTTACTTTGATTAACTCAATTTTACATGGGTCATTCACATTTACTATGAATCACTCCCCTTTACTTTAGATAACTTACCTATACTTGGATCATTCTCTTTCACTTTGTATCAATTACTGTTACTTTTGATCACTCACTTTTATTTTCGATCACTTCCTTTCATTTTGTGTCACTCCTTTTTACTTTGGATCACCCACTTTAACTATAGATCACCCATTTTTACTTTGCATCACCCACTTTTTCTTTGGATCGCTCAGTTTTACTTTAATTCACTAAGTTTTACTTTGTATCACTCCATTTACTTTTACTTTGAATTATTTACTTTTACTTTGGATCATTCACTTTTACTCTGGACCACTTATTTTTACGTTGAATCACTCATTTTTACTTTACATCACTCACTTTTATTTTAGATTACTGCGTTTACTTTTAATCGCTTTTATGTTAGGATCACTCCCTTTTACTTTGAATAAATCATTTTCACTTTGGATCACTCGCGTTTATTTTGGATAGCTCACCTTGGCTTTGGATCACCCACATTTACTTTGGATCACTCATTTTTACTATGGACGATTCACTTTTGTTTTAGACCACTCACTTTTAATTTGGATCACTCATTTTGATTTTGTTTCATTCTTTTTTACTCTGCATCACTTCCTATTGGTTTGGATTAGCCACTTTTACTTTGGATCACTCACGTTTACTTTGGATAACTCGCCTTGGCTCTGGATCACCCAAAGTTACTTTGGATCACTCATTTGTACTATGAATAACTCAATTTTGCTTTAGATAACTCACTTTTATTTTGGATCACTCACGTTTACTTTGATCTCCCACTTTTACCTTGGATCACTCATATTTACTTTGGAACACTGTTCCAATGTTATGATTAAACGGTTTTTAAGTCGAGGAGAGATATATTTTCTCAAGAGATTTTAATCACGTTCTCATTCTAACAGCCCCATGAGTTTTCTAAGGGATTAACTGACAATGTTGGCTGATTGGATTATTTTTAAAAAGTTGTTTTTTTACTATTAAAAGGAAATATTTTGCCTACGAAAAATGTTTTATCTAATCAAACGTTTTTACATTTTATTTACCAGTTTATTTAAACGATTAAGTCTCCATATTAAGGGACACATAAGGTACACGTTATAATGAGGTTACTCGGCTATGTTAAGTTAGTTGAGTACAACCATTTTCTGTCTAACTATCTTCTAGCTTCGCACTTCAAATAAAATCCATTTGGTCAAATTTATTGTCTACCCAACTAAATGGTTAGCTAGAATAATACTAAAAAGGACAAAACCTAGTTTAACTCAGCTAATTTGTTATATAGACTAGCATTCTGTTGGGAATAGTTATAATGGTATTATAAAATGAAGAGGGCAAGCAGCATCAGCAATAGAGAAACAAGATGGAGCAGGTACATTTAAACTGGATACAAAATTAGTAACATGAGCTGAACATGTACAAGAGTTGTTTGGTGATACGAGGCACTTGGGAATATTTAGCATTGCAATAGAAGGTTAATATTTAGTGGCATTCAGGAAAGTATAGTTTGCTATAGGACGCACCAAAAGTAGCAAAACCGTTGAGAAGGATGATGTTAAAAAAGAAGTTATACACTCTTTAGTGAGTTTGGTGATACGAGGCACTTGGGAATATTTAGCATTGCAATAGAAGGTTAATATTTAGTGGCATTCAGGAAAGTATAGTTTGCTATAGGACGCACCAAAAGTAGCAAAACCGTTGAGAAGGATGATGTTAAAAAAGAAGTTATACACTCTTTAGTGAGTTTGGTGATACGAGGCACTTGGGAATATTTAGCATTGCAATAGAAGGTTAATATTTAGTGGCATTCAGGAAAGTATAGTTTGCTATAGGACGCACCAAAAGTAGCAAAACCGTTGAGAAGGATGATGTTAAAAAAGAAGTTATACACTCTTTAGTGAGTTTGGTGATACGAGGCACTTGGGAATATTTAGCATTGCAATAGAAGGTTAATATTTAGTGGCATTCAGGAAAGTATAGTTTGCTATAGGACGCACCAAAAGTAGCAAAACCGTTGAGAAGGATGATGTTAAAAAAGAAGTTATACACTCTTTAGTGAGTTTGGTGATACGAGGCACTTGGGAATATTTAGCATTGCAATAGAAGGTTAATATTTAGTGGCATTCAGGAAAGTATAGTTTGCTATAGGACGCACCAAAAGTAGCAAAACCGTTGAGAAGGATGATGTTAAAAAAGAAGTTATACACTCTTTAGTGAGTTTGGTGATACGAGGCACTTGGGAATATTTAGCATTGCAATAGAAGGTTAATATTTAGTGGCATTCAGGAAAGTATAGTTTGCTATAGGACGCACCAAAAGTAGCAAAACCGTTGAGAAGGATGATGTTAAAAAAGAAGTTATACACTCTTTAGTGAGTTTGGTGATACGAGGCACTTGGGAATATTTAGCATTGCAATAGAAGGTTAATATTTAGTGGCATTCAGGAAAGTATAGTTTGCTATAGGACGCACCAAAAGTAGCAAAACCGTTGAGAAGGATGATGTTAAAAAAGAAGTTATACACTCTTTAGTGAGTTTGGTGATACGAGGCACTTGGGAATATTTAGCATTGCAATAGAAGGTTAATATTTAGTGGCATTCAGGAAAGTATAGTTTGCTATAGGACGCACCAAAAGTAGCAAAACCGTTGAGAAGGATGAGTTCAAAAAGAAGTTATACACTCTTTAGTGAGTTTGGTGATACGAGGCACTTGGGAATATTTAGCATTGCAATAGAAGGTTAATATTTAGTGGCATTCAGGAAAGTATAGTTTGCTATAGGACGCACCAAAAGTAGCAAAACCGTTGAGAAGGATGAGTTCAAAAAGAAGTTATACACTCTTTAGTGAGTTTGGTGATACGAGGCACTTGGGAATATTTAGCATTGCAATAGAAGGTTAATATTTAGTGGCATTCAGGAAAGTATAGTTTGCTATAGGACGCACCAAAAGTAGCAAAACCGTTGAGAAGGATGAGTTCAAAAAGAAGTTATACACTCTTTAGTGAGTTTGGTGATACGAGGCACTTGGGAATATTTAGCATTGCAATAGAAGGTTAATATTTAGTGGCATTCAGGAAAGTATAGTTTGCTATAGGACGCACCAAAAGTAGCAAAACCGTTGAGAAGGATGATGTTAAAAAAGAAGTTATACACTCTTTAGTGAGTTTGGTGATACGAGGCACTTGGGAATATTTAGCATTGCAATAGAAGGTTAATATTTAGTGGCATTCAGGAAAGTATAGTTTGCTATAGGACGCACCAAAAGTAGCAAAACCGTTGAGAAGGATGAGTTCAAAAAGAAGTTATACACTCTTTAGTGAGTTTGGTGATACGAGGCACTTGGGAATATTTAGCATTGCAATAGAAGGTTAATATTTAGTGGCATTCAGGAAAGTATAGTTTGCTATAGGACGCACCAAAAGTAGCAAAACCGTTGAGAAGGATGATGTTAAAAAAGAAGTTATACACTCTTTAGTGAGTTTGGTGATACGAGGCACTTGGGAATATTTAGCATTGCAATAGAAGGTTAATATTTAGTGGCATTCAGGAAAGTATAGTTTGCTATAGGACGCACCAAAAGTAGCAAAACCGTTGAGAAGGATGAGTTCAAAAAGAAGTTATACACTCTTTAGTGAGTTTAAATATGGGATATTATTTAACTTGATATAACGAGCTGGGATTCTGATTAGAGCCAAAGAAGCTCCGCGGATTTGAATGAAATGCTTATGGAGGGATGAACTTAATGGGGCGTGTGGGGAATACGCTGGGATTGTGAACTTGGAGACAATCACTTGAACTCTACTACCCATTTAAAAACGCAAAGCTTACGAAATATGTAAACACAATAGTTTATATTTTATGACGTCCCAGTTCTAACCTAAGTTGAAAAGAAATGAATGGTCAATGGGTAACTAACTATAACAATTAACAAAGAGTGTGAAGGAAAACACTGTGGGAGTTTAGTGGAAGCTCGAAGGACAAAGCAGCAAACAGAAGAACCATATACGGATAATACAATGGGAAACATAAATATATGACAAAGAGAAAAACGAAGATGAGGTGAGCAGATAACTAGAGAAAACTTGGGCAAGGTGGAGAAAGCTCAGGTCACGCTGGAACAACAAATGTTGTTGTTGATGCTGTATGTAGACGCTCAGTAAACTCCAACTATATTAGTGGAACAATGTCCGGAATTGACAATATAATGTTAGCCACAGTATGAAGCGAAGCTGACATCGTGAGTGGATAATTAAGTAACTACTATAACGTTGCTTTACAATAAGTGATTTTTTAAGTCAAACGCCTTTCAAAGAAAAAGGCATCATCTTCAATGAATACAGTTACCACTTGCAATAATAATTTTCATTCCTCGTAATTAATTTATATTATGAAAGCCTACGTTGTAGCTTTATTTGCTGTAGATGACGAAATACGTTAAACAACGTTTGTATTAAACAATTACTCATCGTTGTTCCAATTATTAGGCCTATTATATTAAAAAGCGAAACACGTGCGTGTTTTCATGCGAAAAAAATATTTCTCCATTGATATCGCGGAGGGTTGGCAAGATTAACAGGCGACAAAGTAACATTAAAACAATTTTAAACAAAATCTTTAAAAAAACAGTATTTCATTTGAAAATATGTAATTAAATGCTATCTATTTGCCAAGTCGTAGATAGTCGTGTGCAGTTCACAGGCCTAGCATTCCCCAGTAGTTAGTCGTCTCTCAATGCTGAAGGACTAAAGATGAAAACATCTTATTGCAAGGTACGTAGAGATTGCCACGTTATTAACAAAAATAACAAATGTAATTGCTTTATTGGGTGCTGAGTAAAACATAGGTAGGGGAACGTAAGTGTGGAAGTCGTTACTGTAAAAATAGTGGTGGCCTTCTTGAACATTGTATAAATATGGCACTCTTTAGTGGGATATAGTGGCTTTCTTGAGCATTGCGTAGGTAGGGTAGTCGTTTCTGGGAAATGGTGACATTCTTGACCATTGCGTAGGTAGGGAACTCTTTAGTGGTAAATAGTGGCCTTATTGAGCATTGCGTAGGTAGGAAAGTGGTTACTGGGAAATAGTGCCCTTCTTGGCAATGCGGAGGTAAGGAAGTCTTCACTGGGAAATAGTGCCCTCCTTGAGCATTGCTTAGGTGAGGAAGTCGTTTCTCGGAAATAGTGCCCTTCTTAAGCATTGCTTAGGTAAGGAAGTCTTCACTGGGAAATAGTGCCCTTCTTGAGCATTGCTTAGGTATGGAAGTCGATAGTGGGAAATGGTAGCCTTCTTGAGGATTTCGTAAGTAGGGAAGACATTACTGAGAAATAGCAGCTTTTTTGAGTAATGCCTAGGTAGGAAAGTCTTTACTGGGATATAGTCGTCTTCTTGTGCATTGCGTAGGTAGGAAGGTCGTTACTGGGAAATGGTGACCTTCTTGAGGATTGCGTAGGTAGGGAAGTCGTTAATGGAAAATGGAAGCTTTTTTGAGTATTGCATAGGAAGGGAAGTCTTTACTGGGAAATAGCGACCTTCTTGAGCATTGCGTAGATAAGGAAGATGATACTGGGAAGTAGCAGTTTCCGTGAGTAATGAATAGGTAGGGAAGTCTTTACTGGGTAATAGTGACATTGTTGAACATTGCATAGGAAGGGAAGTCTTTACTGGGAAATAGTGGCTTTATTGAGCATTGCATAGGTAGGGAAGTCGTTTCTGGGAAATGGTGACATTCTTGAGCATTGCGTAGGTAGGGAACTCTTTAGTGGTAAATAGTGGCTTTATTGAGCATTGCATAGGTAGGGAAGTCGTTTCTGGGAAATGGTGACATTCTTGACCATTGCGTAGGTAGGGAACTCTTTAGTGGTAAATAGTGGCCTTATTGAGCATTGCGTAGGTAGGAAAGTGGTTACTGGGAAATAGTGCCCTTCTTGGCAATGCGGAGGTAAGGAAGTCTTCACTGGGAAATAGTGCCCTCCTTGAGCATTGCTTAGGTGAGGAAGTCGTTTCTCGGAAATAGTGCCCTTCTTAAGCATTGCTTAGGTAAGGAAGTCTTCACTGGGAAATAGTGCCCTTCTTGAGCATTGCTTAGGTATGGAAGTCGATAGTGGGAAATGGTAGCCTTCTTGAGGATTTCGTAAGTAGGGAAGACATTACTGAGAAATAGCAGCTTTTTTGAGTAATGCCTAGGTAGGAAAGTCTTTACTGGGATATAGTCGTCTTCTTGTGCATTGCGTAGGTAGGAAGGTCGTTACTGGGAAATGGTGACCTTCTTGAGCATTGCTTAGGTATGGAAGTCGATAGTGGGAAATCGTAGCCTTCTTGAGGATTTCGTAAGTAGGGAAGACATTACTGAGAAATAGCAGCTTTTTTGAGTAATGCCTAGGTAGGAAAGTCTTTACTGGGATATAGTCGTCTTCTTGTGCATTGCGTAGGTAGGAAGGTCGTTACTGGGAAATGGTGACCTTCTTGAGGATTGCGTAGGTAGGGAAGTCGTTAATGGAAAATGGAAGCTTTTTTGAGTATTGCATAGGAAGGGAAGTCTTTACTGGGAAATAGCGACCTTCTTGAGCATTGCGTAGATAAGGAAGATGATACTGGGAAGTAGCAGTTTCCGTGAGTAATGAATAGGTAGGGAAGTCTTTACTGGGTAATAGTGACATTGTTGAACATTGCATAGGAAGGGAAGTCTTTACTGGGAAATAGTGGCTTTATTGAGCATTGCATAGGTAGGGAAGTCGTTTCTGGGAAATGGTGACATTCTTGAGCATTGCGTAGGTAGGGAACTCTTTAGTGGTAAATAGTGGCTTTATTGAGCATTGCATAGGTAGGGAAGTCGTTTCTGGGAAATGGTGACATTCTTGAGCATTGCGTAGGTAGGGAACTCTTTAGTGGTAAATAGTGGCCTTATTGAGCATTGCGTAAGTAGGAAAGTGGTTACTGGGGAATATTGCACTTCTTGGCAATGCGGAGGTAAGGAAGTCTTCACTGGGAAATAGTGCCCTTCTTGAGCATTGCTTAAGTAAGGAAGTCGATAGTGGGAAATGGTAGCCTTCTTGAGGATTGCGTAAGTAGGGAAGACATTACTTGGAAATAGCAGCTTTTTTGAGCAATGCCTAGGTAGGGAAGTCTTTACTGTGATATAGTCGTCTTCTTGAGCATTGCGTAGATAAGGAAGTTGATACTGGGAATAAGCAGCTTCCGTGAGTAATGAATAGGTAGGGAAGTCTTTACTGGGTAATGGTGGCATTGTTGAACATTGCGTGTAGAAAGGGAAGTCTTTACTGGGAAATAGTGACCTTCTTGAGCATTGCGTGGATAAGGAAGTTGATACTGGGATGTAGCAGCTTTCGTGAGTAATGAATAGGTAGGGAAGTCTTTACTGGGTAATGGTGGCATTGTTGAACATTGCATAGGAAGGGAAGTCTTTACTGGGTAATGGTGGCATGGTTGAGCATTGCGTAGATAAGGAAGTTGATACTGGGAAGTAGCAGCTTCCGTGAGTAATGAACAGGTAGGGAAGTCTTTACTGGGTAATGGTGGCATTGTTGAACGTTGCGTAGGTAAGGAAGTCGCTACTGGGAAATAGTGACCTCCTTGAGCATTGCGTAGATAAGGAAGTTGATACTGGGAAGTAGCAGCTTCCGTGAGTAATAAATAGGTAAGGAAGTATTTACTGGGTAATGGTGGCATTGTTGAACATTGCGTTGATAGGGAAATCTTTACTGGGTAATAGTGACCTTCTTGAGCATTGCGTAGATAAGGAAGTTGATACTGGGAAGTAGCAGCTTCCGTGAGTAATGAACAGGTAGGGAAGTCTTTACTGGGTAATAGTGACCTTCTTGAGCATTGCGTAGATAAGGAAGTTGATACTGGGAAGTAGCAGCTTCCGTGAGTAATAAATAGGTAGGGAAGTATTTACTGGGTAATGGTGGCATTGTTGAACATTGCGTTGATAGGGAAAGTCTTTACTGGGTAATAGTGACCTTCTTGAGCACTGCGTAGATAAGGAAGTTGATACTGGGAAGTAGCAGCTTCCGTGAGTAATAAATAGGTAAGGAAGTATTTACTGGGTAATGGTGGCATTGTTGAACATTGCGTTGATAGGGAAAGTCTTTACTGGGTAATAGTGACCTTCTTGAGCATTGCGTAGATAAGGAAGTTGATACTGGGTTGTAGCAGCTTCCGTGAGTAATAAATAGGTAAGGAAGTATTTACTGGGTAATGGTGGCATTGTTGAACATTGCGTTGATAGGGAAGTCTTTACTGGGTAATAGTGACCTTCTTGAGCATTGCGTAGATAAGGAAGTTGATACTGGGAAGTAGCAGCTTCCGTGAGTAATGAACAGGTAGGGAAGTCTTTACTGGGTAATGGTGGCATTGTTGAACGTTGCGTAGGTAAGGAAGTCGCTACTGGGAAATAGTGACCTCCTTGAGCATTGCGTAGATAAGGAAGTTGATACTGGGAAGTAGCAGCTTCCGTGAGTAATGAATAGGTTGGGAAGTCTTTACTGGGTAATGGTGGCAGTGTTGAACATTGCGTAGGTATGGAAATCGCTACTGGGAAATGATAGCTTTTTTTAGTATTGCATAGGTAGGGAAGTCTTTACTGGGAAATGATGGAATTCTTGAGCATTGCTCTTGTCCTAATTAAAAGCCGTATCACTTTAAGAGTAGAAATCCTTGAAAGTACTGAATAAAGTTTTCACTATATCCTCACTATATCGACTAGCATCAACTACATACAGAAAACCTTTCTTGAAGAAAGAAGTTGCGTCAAAAGTATAAAAGCATCTTGTGAATCCTAATGCAAATAGTAAATCCCACTTGATTTATTTTACAAAAAACAATGAATTGGGATTTTATGAACAAAACTTTAATTTACAATCTGTAATGTATCAATAGAGCGTTGTGCCCCTAAGCTTCCGGCCAACCGACCCTTACAATCTCGTTCCAACCGTCCTCGCACTGACCTAACTTTTCTCATCAGCCTAACCTTCCATTCTTTCTAAACAAGTCCACTGTCGTCTTCTAAATTTTACAGATCTAAAATTATTACTGAGTGGAATAATTCGGCCAACCGACCCTTACAATCTCGTGCCAACCGTCCTCGCACTGACCTAACTTTTTGCATCAACCTAACCCTCCATTCTTTCTCAGCAAGTCCACTGTCGTCTTCTAAATTTTACAGATCTAAAATTATTACTGAGTGGAACAATTCGGCCAACCGACCCTTACAATCTCGTGCCAACCGTCCTCGAACTGACCTAACTTTTTGCATCAACCTAACCTTCCATTCCTTCTAAACAAGTCCACTGTCGTCTTCTAAATTTTACAGATTTAAAATTATTACTGAGTGGAACAATTCAGATTCCTTAATTGCTGAGCGTTATGTTCAAGAATCTATGTTGTTCAAGGTCGTAGTGTTTATTTTTCCCTCTGCTTGAGGCGTTACGTAGATATCTACAACACAATCGAGTTACGGCAATAGTAGATTCCTATAAAACTTTAATCTTATATTACGTAACTTATATTTAATTATCTGTGAATGTTAAAACGTACGTTGAAAAGCGACTTTAATAAAAAGATTTATACAATTTTGGAAATATCTCCTTTCTTTTTTGGGTTAGCGGTTTCAATAAGAAAAATAGCCTAATCTACATTTGTAAAATAAAATATCGAATTATTCAATTCCATTGTTGAGAATAAACCAACAAAACTTGTATACAGTCCTACATAAACGCAAAATCTGCAAAACCGTTTTAATTAAGTGTCAACTCTTATCTTGTATTCGGAAGCATGAGCAATTACAAAACCATCCGGCCTAATTAGGGCCCACTCTGAATGAGGTTGCATAACTAACAGAAATCCCAAATGCCTCCATTATTTACTTCTTTACGCAGAGAATTCCAATTGCTAACAGAACAACGAGTTTTATTTCTTAACGCTAAATTCCATTTATTTTTATTCATGATATAAACAGCCATTACAAGCAGCAAAACTTACATCATAATTAAAATGAAGGGTACTTGTGACTATAAGGAAATATTATGACAAAGTTAATTATACAAATGGCTTTCCTTAAAAGACATGAGCAAACTTAACTAGCCCTGTAATAACAATGGATGAGGATTAAGGAGACGGTAATATGTTTTAGAATTGCACTATTCCAACAAGAAATAACTTTCCTCTCCAATTATAAATTGTCATTTCTTACATCTTAAAATTACTACGCCAATAACAATGAATGAGGTTTAAGGATCCCTAATATATTTTAGAATTGCACTAAAGCATAAAAAAATACGTTACCTCCTAAAATATATATTGTCATTTCCTACATCTTAAAATTATTACACCAATTACAATGGATGAGGTTTGAGAAACCCTAATATAATTAAGAATTGCACTATTGCAACAAGAAAAAATTTTCATCCGAAATTATACATTGTCATTTACTACGCCAATAACAATGAATGAGGTTTAAGGATCCCTAATATATTTTAGAATTGCACTAAAGCATTAAAAAAATACGTTACCTCCTAAAATATATATTGTCATTTCCTACATCTTAAAATTATTACACCAATTACAATGGATGAGGTTTGAGAAACCCTAATATAATTAAGAATTGCACTATTGCAACAAGAAAAAATTTTCATCCGAAATTATACATTGTCATTTACTACGCCAATAACAATGAATGAGGTTTAAGGATCCCTAATATATTTTAGAATTGCACTAAAGCATTAAAAAAATACGTTACCTCCTAAAATATATATTGTCATTTCCTACATCTTAAAATTATTACACCAATTACAATGGATGAGGTTTGAGAAACCCTAATATAATTAAGAATTGCACTATTGCAACAAGAAAAAATTTTCATCCGAAATTATACATTGTCATTTACTACACAAATAACAATGAATACGTTTTAAGGAGACGGTAGAACATTTCGGAATTGCCCTATTGCAGAAAGTAATAAGTTACTTCCGAAATTATACGTTGTCATTGTTTAGATATTAAAATTGCTACACCAATAACAATGGATGAGGTCTAAGGAAACTATATTATACTTCAGAGTAGTATTATTGGAATAAGAAATGACTTTACTCCCAAATTATACTATTCCTTTTTTATATCCTGAAATTATTACACCAATAACAATGGATGATGTTTAAGAAAACACTGATATATTTCAGAACTGCACTATTGCAACAAAAAATTATTTTCCTCCTAAATTATAAATTGTCATTTCTTACATTTTAAAATTATTAAACTAATAGCAATGGATGTGGTTAAAGGAGACCCCAATAAATTGTATAATTGCACTATTGCAACAAGAAATATTTTCCTCCTAAATTATAAATTGTCATTTCTTACATTCTGAAAATTACTAAACCAACAAAAATTGATGAGGTTTAAAAGACGCGAATACTTTTTTTTAATTGCACTATTGCAACAAGGAATATTTTAATCCTAAATTATAAATTGTCATTTCTTACATCCTGAAATTATTTAACCAACAATGTTGGATGAGGTTTAAGGAGATCCTAATAAATTTTATAATTGCACTATTGCAACAAGCAATATTTTGCTCCTAAATTATAAAATGTCATTTCTTACATCCTGAAATTATTTAACAGGCAACCTTGGATGAGGTTTAAGGAAACTCTAATAAATTTTATAATTGCACTATTGCAACTAGCAATATTTTGTTCCAAAATTATAAAATGTCATTTCTTACATCCTGAAATTATTTAACCAACAACCTTGGACGAGGATTAAGGAGACGCTAATAAATTTTATAATTGCACTATTGCAACAAGCAATATTTTACTCCTAAATAATAAATTGTCGTTACTTACATCGTGAAATTATTAAATCAACAAAAATGGACTAGGTTTAAGGAGACCTTGTGAAATGTTTTAAATGCACTATTGCAACAAGCAATATTTTCCTCCTAAATTATAAATTCTCATTTCTTACATCATGAAATTATTTAACCAACAACCTTGGATGAGGTTTAAGGAGACACTAATAAATTTCAGATTTGCACTATTGCAACAAGCAATAACTTTCCTCACAAATATACATTGTCATTTCTCACATCCTGAAATTATTACACCAATCACAATAAATAACCTATAAGGATGGCAATATATTTCAGAATTGCTTTATTGTAACAAGAATTACTTTTCCTCCCAAATCATACATTGTCATTTCTTACATCCTGAAATTATTAAACCAACAACAATGGATGAGGTTAAGGAGATCCTAATAAATTTTATAATTGCACTATTCCAAACAAGCAATATTTTGCTCCTAAATTATAAATTGTCATTTCTTATACCCTGAAATGATTAAATCACCAAAATGGACGAGATTTAAGGAGAACCTAATAAATTTTATAATTGCACTATTGGAACAAGCAATATTTTCTTCCTAAATTATAAATTGTCATTTCTTAAATCCTAAAATTATTTAACCAACAACCTTGGATGAGGTTTAAGGAGACCCTAATAAATTTTATAATTGCACTATTGCAACAAGCAATATTTTGCTCCTAAATTATGAATTATCATTTTCTACATCCTGAAATGATCATACCAACAACCTTGGATGAGGTTTAAGGAGACGCTAATGAACTTCAAAATTGCACTATTGCAACAAGATATAACTTTCCTCACAAATATACATTGTCATTTCTCCCATCCTGAAATTATTACACCAATAACAATAAATAACTTTTAAGGATGGTAATATATTTCAGAATTACTTTATTGTAACAAGAATTAACGTTCCTCCCAAATTATACATTGTCATTTCTTACATCCTGGAATTATTATACACCAATAGCAATGCATACATTTTATTCAGACGGTAATACATTTCAGAATTCCACTATTGCAACAAGAAACCACTCTCTTCCTACATTAAGCTTTGTCATTTCTTACATCGTACAATTATTATACTAACAATGGATGAGGTTTAAGAAGACGCAATTTTATATTACGCAAACACACACACACACATATTTGACTCAGACACAGTAGAGCATACAATATTTTAGATAAGTCCAAGACTCTGTGCATTATGAAAATAATGTAGAAGATGTAGATAGAGGAAAACCTCAGTTTTCATATTCCGACTATCTTATAATGCATATGTATAATTATTCAAGTAAACAAATAGTTTAAAAATGAATAAGTATATTTCTGATATTGGTTTCACATTTTTATTTATAATTATTTCAGGGTTCATTGAAATTCATTTAAATTTGTATCTTTATATTTTTTTATTGATACATCACTTGTATAAAACTTCGTATTTTTTTTTTTAATTAGGAAAACAAATTGGCATATAACTGTTGCTCTGAGGTTGTTATTGGTTTTTTCTGTTTTGTTTTTATATATTTATAAATAATTTAAAATTATTATGCGTAGAGTCAAAAATTGTTTTTTTTATTAAAAGTGATGTTTTTAGTCATATTTCGATTGACTACTTCCAGTATGTATCTTTTCACCTCAAAATATATTAGCACATCCATTTATTTATAGGATCCAGGGACATATTTTGTTTGTGGGGGAGGTCCTTAGGCACAAAATTATGGGGGGGGGGTCGCTTCCTGTTTAAGTCCCTTCTTCTATTTCGAAGCTGTTCCGATATAGCCCTTTTAAGCAAATAGTTGGTGCTGCCATTAAATCAATCCTTGAAATCCTTCATCCAGGAGCACCTCTTTCCCTCGATGGTTTTTTTCTCCCCTATCCTGCCCTGGATAATGTTGCAGCAATCCAGACAGTTTTCTTCAAATGAAGTTTCTCAAGGACTTGTTTTTTTTGTCTTTCAATGTCAGTAGAATCTCTCTTTCATCTCTTTTTCAACATCACCCCGTTCTTATTTTCTTGCCTCCTTAAACTCTCTCATCCACATTTCAATACATCACATTTCTTTATACACGACTTTCTCAATGTCTAGGTATCCACTCCTTAGAACAACACTGACATCATATAAATCGCTTCGTGTTACTAAATGTTGCTCTCGCCTTTTTTACTTCGAATTTCTTCTGATTTGGCATTATTTTGGTCTAGAACTTGCACACATATAGACAGATCCTTTTGTAGCTCCTATTATTTTAAAAAGAATATAGTACATTTCTCATGTTGTGAACTGAATCGTGTATTATCTCTCAATATTTCATAACTGAAAGGTCAGTTAGATTGTCTTGGCCATTCTTTTGAGCATAAACTCTTTCTTCCATTCAATTTATCAATTCTTTTGAACTGAATCTTTCAACAATCCTGAGTGTACACAGCTTACTGCCTGACTTCCAGTGGATGATTATTACCATCCGTCTTTAAGAACGTTGGTGCGATTACTTTAAGTTTTGCATGTAACTTTCATAACATTATTTAAACAGCATATACAATTTTACAATAATTTCATTTTTATTTCAGCTGTTTTTGTCTTTACTTCTAATCCTAGAAGTGGCCGTCACACTAAGTATTGCTGATAGTGACGATGGTGCGCCAAATGCAGAAGCTGCTGGGGATGGCCCCGATGCAGGAGATGTAGCGGATACAGGGGATGATGGAGCTGGAGCAACTGGAGATGATGGGACGATGGCGAAAAACGGAGGCGATGTAAAGGCTGAAGGAGATGGCGGAGATGTAGGAGATAATGGAGACGGCATGAATGCCAAAGACCCGAGTGTAGACGGAGACAATAAGATGGATGCAGCAGGAGATACAAATAACGGAGATGGAGTGGGCGATGAAAATAAAGCTGATGGGGCTGGGGGATCAGATGTAAAAGATGGTGAAGATGAAAAGACTGGAGGAGACGGAGCTGATGTCAACGCTGTTGGGGATGGTATGGACGGAGGGGATGGTATGAATACACAAGCTGCCGCAGACGGAACGGATGCAAAGAGTGGAGCAGATGGAGTGGCCGCAAAAGATGGAGATAATAAGGACAGTAAAGCAGATTCGGGAGGGGGATTGTGGAAGAAAGCAATGGACGGGATTGGTGGATTCTTTAATCACATTCCGCAAGTCATACGAACGGCTCAACAAATCGGACAAGCCGCTGGCATTCCTCTTGGTCAACCTGGTCAACAAGGATTCGGACAACAAGGATACGGCCAACAAGGAATTGGACAAGGATACGGGCAAGGATTTGGTCAAAATAATGGACAGGATTATGGACAAGGTATGGGGCAAGATTATGGTCAAACGGGATTTGGTCAGGATAATGGATTTGGACAGCAAGGTTACGGCCAGCAGGGACAGCAAAATGGACAAGGTTACCAACAAGGAATCGGAGGCCTAATACAAGTAGGGAGTATGTTTAAAAATATAGGTGGTATGATAAGAGATAAGTTCAGTAATTCAGATAACAACGGAGATCCTAAACTCTCCTACGAAGGAAAACATGATGGAAATGGTGACGAAACTCCACCACTGACAATCCAACAAACCGACGCAGAAGCAGAACCACAGCTAAGAGCGGATGAAGCACAAGAAGGAGAAGTGAATGGAGTTGCTGAAGACGGGCATGAAGCTCACGCTGGAGATTCTACTTTGCTCGCTGATGAAAATGAAGCACATGTTGGAGGGCATGAAGCTCACGCTGGAGATTCTACTTTGCTCGCTGATGGAAATGAAGCACATGTTGGAGGTCATGAAGCTCACGCTGGAGATTCTACTTTGCTCGCTGATGGAAATGAAGCACATGTTGGAGGGCATGAAGCTCACGCTGGAGGACATGAAGCTGATGCTCTACAAGGTGCAGAACCCAATGCACACGCTGACGTCCTAGAAGCGGGGAAACATGAAACACACGTTGAACAAGAGAAGCACGAAGGAGAAAAGGAGGCAAACGCAGGTGTTATACATCTAGGAGGCCATGCAGTGTACGATAAACTGTCAAAGGACGATGCACGTTTTGATGGACTGGAAGGATATCCTAAACATATAAGGCTGCATGGTAGGGATGTGTTAGTACAAAAACCATATATAGAAGATCCTGAAAAAGCAAAACATGTTGATATGGAAAATTTCGAAAACCACCTAGAGCATGGTGGACATGTAGAACACGGCGCACACATGGAAGGGCATAGCGCACACATGGAAGGCCATAACGCACATTTAGAACACGGCGCACACATGGAAGAACATGGCGACATAATTGATAAACTGCACAAAGAGCACCTAGAGAAAGCTCATATGCATGCACATGAGAAACATTTACACTCTGGTCATGGAAAACACGCGGCGAGGCATAAAGAACACAAAGTGAAGCCGGGTAAACTGAGTAAATACATTGCCAAACTGAAGGTCAAGGCGCCTAAAGAACCCGCTCTCCACGCTGCGTAGTGATGCAAGAGGCGCAACTTCACACCTCTGCAAAGCACACCACCAAGCGACTCCGGACAATAGCCACTGCATATCGCAGATTAACGTTTTTAAATCCTCCCACTCATAAGAAGAAATTCAATTAAATTGTATTGAAAACTTTATAAGTTTGTTTTTAAAATGTACGTTGTACACATCAGGACTCAGTAACGAATCATTGTGATTTATCGTAGAAATGTTAAGGTATAAAGAAATTTTGAAATAGTGTGTTCTAAAAATTAAACCAAGATTTGAAAGCGTTATTGAAAGACTGTTCAAGATAACTAAACGATTTAATGTCAAATTGGAGAGAAATTATCAAAGTTTCTTCCATACTTACTATCTTGTTCAATGTCTTTGATTTTGGGAAACAAAAATTGTTCTAGCATGTAAAGACAAATTATGTCATTATTTGTTTTTCGGTAAAAAAGAAAGAGCCTACCCCCTTGTTCATAGATTAACCCACACCACACGTACACTTTTGACGAATCGTCAACTTGTTCCTGCACAATGTTGGGTTGTTCTGCAATCCGACAGTTGTGACGATAAACAACACCATTTCCATGGAATGTAGCTTCGTCTGAGAACAGCACTCTTTTAGGAATATTACGATTGCCATCAATCTCATTGAGCATGAAACTTACAAACATGGTAAGCAAAACTTATTTATTTCAACTTCTTATTGATGTTTAAATCGTTTAGTTATCTTGAACCATCTTTCAGTACAGCTCATTCAAAATCCCGGCACCATCAAAAACACCTTTACATTTCCGTAAATAAAGGTAATATGCGTGTTTAAGCCAATGTTATTAATAATAGGGTAGTAGTCATCTAACTTCGCAATAAGATTGTGTTTATTTTTTAATTTTTTTCAATACAATGTCTCTATGATTAATTATCTAAACAATAAAGTTAGTTTTATATAATCAACCAGTAAACCTTGGATGCTTTCAAAAATGTGTGGAAGACTTTGCTTCCGAGCAAAGAAATCGAATGTGGAAAACAGAGCTCAGTGATATAATTTGCTTAGAATATTGTTGCGTTGGAA